>MDUD01009168.1:0-22726 GCA_002216565.1 Crithidia mellificae | reverse complement strand
CTCCTCAACCCGGCCACCCGTGCGCCGCTGCAGAACGAAGTGGCGCAGACGCTGCTCGAGTTCATTGTCTACCTGCAGCGCACCATCGTTGTCTACTACAGACCAGTGGAGCTGCCGGTGGAGTGTCGGCAGTCGCTGCCGTTTGCGTTTGAGGGGCCGTCGCGCATGTTTGTCGACACGGCGGTGCTGCGACCGAGCCTGGGCTGCACGTCGTCGTCGCTGCGGACCGCCATGACGGCGGATCCGCGGCTGTCGCCGGAGGTCTTTGGGGCGGCTGCCGCGCACGGCGGCGGGGGCTCCTCCTTAGGTGCCCGCTTCAGCGAGCGTGTCTCCGGCTCCAACGGTCGTCCCAACAGCAGCAGCAGCAGTCCCTCGCGCGACCAGCGCTACGGCGCGGCGGGGGTGGCTGGCGAAGCCGCAGAGCACAGCCTTGGTCTCGACGGGCGTCAAGGGCCGGCGGCCGGCAGCAACGGAAACGGCTGGGGCTCCGCCAATGCGGCAAGTGGGAAACCTCCTGGACGGCCTGTGTCGACGCTGGAGACGACGGTGATGCAGAAGCCGCTTTCGGTGGTGGAAGTCGACGCGGAGCACCTGTCGCGGCAAATCTGCCTCTTGTCCTTCAGCCTCTTCACCGCCGTGCACATTCGCGAGCTGCTGAACAACGCATGGACGGACTCCTCAATGAAGGTTAGCGTGTCGAAGAAGCTGACGGAGTTGATGGAGTTCTCGGCGCACCTGCAGCGGTGGACGGCTGCTATCATCGTCACGCCGTCGGCGTGGGCGGAGTGCCAGCGCGGGCTGCGCTACTTCCTGGAGGTGTGCCGCATGCTGTACGAGCAACAAAACTACGAGATGGCGGCGGCAATATTGGAAGGGCTGCGGCACCCTGCCGTAGAGTACCTGGAACGTGCCTACAGTGAAGCGCGCGGGCAGGGGCTGCTGTCTTTGGTGGAGCGGCGGGAACTGGAGACGCTGCAGGAGCTGATGGATCCTTTTGCATCTTACAGCCCCTCCTCTCTCTATTCCGTGACGGCGCGCACCGTGGGGGACATGGAGACGCCGATGATTCCGCTGCTGTCACCCATCCTTGGTGTCATCTTCCGCTCAGAGGACATTAAAGGCAGCACCGTGTCCATCCGAAGCAGCGACGGGCAGGCGGTGGTAAACTGGAGCAAGATCATTGGCCTTGGAAAGATGGTCGTGCTTTGGATGCGTTGTCAGTACACGCCGTTTGCCTTCCCAGTGGACTCTGAGATGCAGGAGTTTCTGTGGTCCACGATGAATCATCAGTGGACGGATACGTTGTTGATGCGCGCCGCACGTCGCGCAAAGCAGTAATCTGCACGCTTTCCTTTCCTTTCTGTTTAGAATTCACCTGCTTTCATCTTCCCCCCTTTTGTTCTTAAACTGAACAAATCGACAAACGCCACACAGTTTCAATTTATAAAAAACTAAATAGTCATGTAAAACACAAATAAATTAAGCTTTGCAAAGAAGAAAAAAAAGAATTTCGTTTTCTGTTTAGGGAGAATGATTTTGTTTTTTACCAATGCCCTTTTGTATACCTTCACGTTACCTCTTTCCCGTTTCTTCCTCATCAATCTCTTCTTTAATTTGATTCAATAATTCTCGCCATTGTATAGCTTTCGTCACTTTTTTTCCCAAAAGCGATTCTTTGCACAAAAACTCAGTCTACTCCTCTTTGTGTATTTTTGAAGCTTGCAACTACAACGACAGCACACACAGCACACACACACACACACACACACCTCAACACAGAAGGTAGCACTTTCTTTTCAAACTTGCCCACTACCATTCAAGCGCACAGACACAACTATGGCGCGTCCCTACAGCAAGAAGGGCGGTTCCTTCCACAACCGCGGCGGTGGTGGCAACCACAACAATAACAACAACGGTGGTGGTCGCGGCAATGGCGGCGGTGGCGGCAGCAACGACGGCAACTTCGGCGGTGGTCGCGGCGGCGGTCGCGGTGGGCGTGGCCGCTTCGACAACCGTCGCGGTCCTAACCATCACAACGATAACCGCAATAACAACAACAATAACAGTAATAATTCGAACAACAACAACAGCGGCGCAGGCGCCGGTGCGGACGTGATGAAGGTACTGCTGTCGCTCCTCTTTGAAAAGTCGTACAGTCAGATCTTCGACGAAGCCAGCGGCAAGCTGGACCTGTCCAACATGCGGGCCAGCCCTGATTTGGAGACGGTGCAGAAGCGCGTCGACTACAACAGCGTGTCCTTCTGCAAGGTGCTCTCCGAGGTCCTGCGGGAGAAGTTCGCCGACCGCATCCGCGTGCTGCAGCTCGACGACAACAACATCCGCCAGTTCAAGGTCTTCCTCTCTGCCATGGCGGACGCCGACATCCACCGCGGCATCACGGCCATCTCCGCCATGCGCAACAGCATCAGCGACCTCAGCTTCGTCAGCGCGCTGCGCCGCTACGACAACCTCAACGAGGTCCTGCTGCGCGAGAACACCGTGACGACTCAGAAGGAGTACATGGCGCAGCTGATCCGCCAGCTGCCTCGGCTGACCTTCGTCGATGGCGTGCCGGTGGACCGTGCGCTGCTGCGGCTGCCCAACCCGCTTCCCTCCGCCGCGCCGTCGCAGCAGCAGCTGGACGTGCTCATGTACCTGGAGCAGACCCTCTTCAGCGCCATGACGAACGGCAATTTCGACGCAGCCCTCACCCTGTACGGGCAGCAGTTCTCCGCGCTGTCGGTGAACCGCGGGCAGGAGCCGCTGCCGCAGCGCGTCCCGCTTAACGCCATTGCGAACACGAGCGACCTCGAGAAGTCGATGCGCAACCAGATGCAGGCGGACTTGTCGAAGCTGCGCTCGCACATGGAGTTCCGCAACCTGGCCACCGACAGCGCTGGGTCGATGCGCAACGTGGCGAAGGGGCCGCAGGAGATCATCAAGAAGCTGCGCACCGTCTGCGGTGATGGCAAGTCGATGAGCGTGGAGGTGGAGTTCAACCCGAACTTCAACGTTGTTTTTATGGATGAGAGCTACCATATGCGGGTCCCGGTGTGCGTGCTGACGGTGCACGGAAAGATGCGCTACCGCTGGAACCCGGTGCACGCTGACACGCGCCAGCCCACCTTCGCCCCCGGCAAGGCACCGTCCATCTCCACCTTCTTTGACCGCACGATGTCTCTCACGTACGACCGCAACACGAATGCGTGGGCCATTGCGAATGACATGCTGCTGCTACGCCCCGACCGCACGGTGGTGCACGACGACGGCACGCCGAGCTGCCCGCTCTTCTTCGCAAATATGCCGGCACGCGTGGAACAGATGCGGCGGCGGCTGATGCCGGGCATCTCGGCCGAGGTGATGATGGCCATCGTCAACGGCACTGGGTCGGACGAGGATGTAAAGCAGGCGATCCAGCGGCTGCTGCAGCTGCCCCCTGAGACGCTGCAGCAGGTCGCCGCCAACCCGGAGGCGGCCAAGCAAGCAATTGGCATGCCTTAGAAAGGATACAGAGCAAGGTGGTGTGTGCAACACCCGCGCACACAAAGCGAATCTGTTGATCTCTTTCTTTAAATGTCAGCTATACGGCGGTTGATGAGCCAGCTGTGGATTTTCATTTTTAATATGATTGTTTGTATAAAGTTTTTTTTTTTTGTTTGTATCAAGTGTATTCTTGATCTTTCGAGATAGTTTGCAATCAATTTCAGAAGCCGAAAGTGCGCGTTGCTGTTCTATTGTCTACCGTGCAGCGGAATCTCTCCTTTTTTTTTTTCTTAACTGTTACCATTTTATCTTCTTGTTTTCCCAGTTACAGATCCTAATTTTATTTTTTCTCGTTTAATTTTATTGCTTCTGCACTAAATACCTGTTTTCTTTTTTGCTCTTTTAGATTACGCATCTCTTCCTCTGTTTTACTTTAGTCTGTCGAAGCTGTTCGACTTCACCTTGGCAAGCCGATAGCTTTTTTTGTCTCTCCATCTGTCTTGTCCCCCATTACCTTTTTATCAATGCCTTCTTTCAACTATAATGCTAAAAAGAAAAAATGGTTGTAATACTAAATGTTTTTTGTTTGATCCCACTTTTTATTCCTTCGTCTTTGTGGTCAACATGCGTGTTCTTGTTAAGTGATCTTCTAATTGTATAAAACTATTACAAAGAAAATGAACGTGTGCAATTACGTTTGTACTACTATTTGAGAAGAAGAAAGGAACAGGACTACAGTTCTGGCAAGGAGCACGCGCGCAAAAACACAGTTGGCAGACATTTTTTCCTTGTCAACGCAATACGTGGCCGCGCTCTTGATCTCCTTTTTCAGATTTTTTTTTATTATCGTAGCGCTGCAAACAAGAGCAACAAAAATGCACAAGATTTCTTTCTCTTTCTTCAAGGTGAATCTCACCGCATATTTTTGTTCGGCGCCGTAGTAAAATCCTTTTTCTTGTGGCAAAAAGAGCGCATTTGCATAGGTGTCGCCTTCGTCAGGATGCCGGCGCTTTTGTTGCAGCTGAGCTTTGAAAAGTGTTCTTATTGCGAGGTTGCGTTGGGTGTGTGTGCTTTTTTTTTTCTCCCTTTTCTGGTGCAAAGCGTTCCACCAAACCCCGCCTTTATTTTTGTTTTTACGAAGTCTTTCCATTAATCTCTCTTGTCCGTTGGCAATGTGCGCAGCTCGCAGGCTTCTATTGTTTCACGAGGGGCGAGACGTTTCATTGGCCAGCTTGAAGTACGCGATGTGGTGCAGCCTTCACAAACCTGGCAAGCTGTAAGGACCCTTTGCTGTAACTCGGCTCTGGTGTTGAATTGTGGTTGCCTGTGTCGTCCGCGCTTTGCCGTCTTTAATCCTGCAGGCAGAAAGCGGCGGCAAGATTGCACCTGGCATGAGTTTCAATCGAACAAACAACAGCAGCGAAGAGGAACAGGCTGCAATCTTTGTTTTTCTTAACGGAAATTTCATTTTCGCCGCTTTTTCCCCATTTACACAGTTACAATGTCATTCAAACAAAACAAAGGTGAAAAATAAGCCCTGTCATTTTGTTGATTGCAAAGCTGCAGCTTGTTCTTCTTCTCTGTTCTCCGTTAAATGTTTTCTCGACAGCATGCTGGGGCACTGCCGAAACGCGGACTGGTTTTCATGATGCGCACCGGAGCTCACGTTACGGCAACGGTTTCGATACATCCCGCAAAGAGAAAGGTTTTCTTACACAGAAACACACACACACACACACAAACGCACAAACACGTACAAGGTAATAAATATTTGTCTCTGATTGACACTCATACCTTCACGCTGGCAAACTCACAGCCACTCACATCAGGCAATTGACTACGTGAGACGCAACAGAAGACCTTTTACAGTGACGTACAGCACGTACAACTGTGTTAGACTTCTCCCCAAATTGTTAAAGCACTCACACACGTCGCTTGCTTTTCGCTCTTCTTATCTAGCTTCATTTCCTATTTTGTTCACGCACACCCAAGCACAACATTTCTGTTTCAGCAAAGACACAAGCGTTGAGGCGCATCTGAGACGAAGGGGCACAAAAAAAAAAAAGAAAAGAAAATCGCTCTTGTTTTGTCCCTTACGTCTTATCCATATGGTGTCACTCTCTTTCTCTCTCTAACCTCATCTCCCCTTTTTTCTTCTTCCATTCCTTTTTTGTTAAGTTTTGGTTTCCATGCATTGATGTCAAGCATAAATTTATCACTCTTCAAAAAGAAAAAAAAAGATTACAACAAAGTTTCACAGGACTAACGCAACAAATACAATGCGCTAAATGAATTATCCATTTTTCTTTCCTCTTGCAGACTTATGTTTTTTTTAATTTCCCTTTTTTTTCTAGGCTAAAGTTTTTTTTCTCTGTTGCCAAACAGTTGTGATAGATGAATCTTCATCCTCAACTTTAAAATCACACTTTGTTTGACTGCGGACAGACCCTCAACTTCTCGTGACTTTCCTTTGCGTTTTTGCTTCCAACTTGTTAGAGCAAAAGTAGTTCTGATGCTAGATCAGATTTTTCTCTTATCGCAAGAATGCGTTACTTTGAAACAAGAGCATTGTCCGAAAATCATTGTTATTGGCCGCATGAAGCTCTACAATTTATCAGCCTCGTTTTGTTCCGTGTTTGCACGCTGGCTTCGTTATAAGCTCGTGCATAATTTTCCTTTTTTATTATAATTTACGTACGAATTTGTTCCGTATTTGCTCGTTCCCACGCAGCTTTGGGTGCCTTTCATAAATTGTCAATAGTGTCAGCTCCACTCCTTTTTGTTTAATTTTTTGTTTGTGTTTTTTCTCATCACGTGCGCGTGTGACAGTTTCATTTGCCGGGGAGAAACAGCGAAAAACAGCTTCTTTTAACTTCGCATGAGCGGCAGCAATAGCGCTCTGCAATTAAGCCACTTACTCTTTTTCGACTGGCTTGGGCTCACAGCGTGGGAAGGCGACAGAGCTTTTGAAAAAAGGGTTGGAAAATGCCTTTATTGGCATTTTGTCTTCCTCCATCTCTGCTTTCTCACGTTGTTGAGCCACTCTGCGAATTGAGTTCAACGATGTTTGGCGAGCGAAGCCAAGTTCGGTCTAGTCAACTCCAGAAAACGCTTGAAAGAACTGTTTTTTTGTGTGGCTTATCTGAGCACTGAAACTGTTACCACGTTATTTATATTATGGTTTTTTGTTGCAGTTGTTATGCGCTGTTTTTGCTTATGCGCAGCTGATGTGTATTGGTGACGTCACCGGATGGAGAATGTGACTTCTGTTTGTATCCTTTTATTTTCTGCTGACACAAATGGTACTTTTTTGAGAGACACCTGATGGGTTGTGTTGTGATGTAGCTGGTACGTTTACGACAAATCAACAGGGCTACGCTACTTGTTGTCCATCCCCTTTTTTTTTTTAAGTCCTCGTCCCCTCTCACTTTTACAATCTATTTTTTTTTTTTGTTGTATTGACAATGCGGCCTTTGTTACTGTCACAATTCTATCGGTTTATGTGCTGCACCACTGTGCAAAGGTTTGCGTCTCACATTTTTATTATCAATTTTGACGTGGACGAGTCTATGGCTACTTTATTCTAAGATGCTGTACATTTTTCAAAAACTGTTTTCGTTTTGTATTATTGGTCTTCACTCTCTCTGTTTTAACATATCAACTCGAAGGAAAAAGAAAAAAGCCAAAAAGACAGGAGCCTTTACTCGATCACTAGACACATTCGAACTTAAGTTAAGCTTGTTAACTGACGTGACGATTTTAAAAAGTGTTGAATGATAGCAAAGCAGCCTGATAAAGGCTGAGCGAAAGTGCGGTTGCACCACAATCTGACTGTGGAGAGGTGCTTTATTCAAAACGGCATGAAGAAGGAGCTCTTGCTTCTTCAACAAAAGTCAAGAAAAAAAAAAAAGAAAACAGCGCTGCAGCAGATTTTATGTTGCGAAAGGACAATGCTAGGTGGACGCGTTTTGCCTCTTTCATCTATTTAATATTATTCTATATATCACCCCTTCCCCCTCTTTTTTCCACCAACGCAAAGATTTAAAAAAAAAACAAAAAAAAAACAGACAAATACCAACTAGGTGCAATATCAGGCGAATGTCAAGGCCGTACAAGAAGGGCAAGGGCGGCGGCGGTGCTGCCGGCGCGGCAGTCACGAAACACAACTCACCGTGCAAGTTCTTTCTGCGCGGCAGCTGCTCCAACCAGCGTTGCCCGTACCTGCACGTGCGCAATCAAACCGCCATCCGCAGTGCACACCACAAAGACACCGCCGCAGAACTCAGCGGCAAGACCGTCAACGTCCTCTCCGTTATGCTGAAGCTCTTCTTTGAGAAGCAGACGCAAAACATCTTCAATGCCGAATCGGCAATGCTGAACCTGTCGAAGCTGACCGCCTTTGAGGATTTGGCCTCCGTTGCCAGCAGCATTAACTTCAACACGCGCACCTTCTGCGTCGCGCTCTGCACGTGCATTCGCGAGCTTGTCCAGCCCCCGCCTGCCATCTTGCAAGTCGACGCCAACGGCATCACGGGCCTCCACCATTTTGCCACGGCGCTGCAGGAAGCCGGCCTCCACACGTCCCTGCGTGCACTGTCGGCCGCAAACAACGACATCAAATCTTCCGATGTCGCCCAGGAGCTGAGACACTTTGCGAACCTCAACGAGGTTAATTTGACGGGCAACCCATGCACCGCGGCGGACGACTATCGACTGAAGTTCAAAAAGTATGTGCCGTGGCTGCAAGGGTTGGATGGCGAGAGCCTCGCGGCCCCGCCCCTGCAGCTGCCGTGGCCGCGTTTCTTCGACCCGACCAAAACCTCCGTAGACCTCGTCAACCCAACAAGCTCACCGGTGCGGCAGTACGACAGCACGCAGAAGGCCATCCTGCAGTTTATTCAGACCGCGGTGCTGAACCCGCTGGAGATGGAGCCCACGCCTGGCGTGCTGACCGGCGTCGATGCCGTGTCCGACGTGTACGCGCTGAACGCGGCCTTCTCCTTCAGCTTGGTCTCGAACGAGGCGGCGGTGTCCACGCCAAGCCGGACGGCGGGTGGCGGTGTGGCCTCGGCGCAGCGCGACGTCGTCCGCGAGATTGTCGGTTTCCGCATGCGGCAGACGGAGAGTAACCACAACGTGCTGCTGGGTCTGAAAGCGACGACGGTGGCAATGGGTCGCACCAGCGTGTGCGCCAAGCTGGAGCACGTTCTCTACCCAAAGAACTTCGTGGTTGGCCACTACATTCACGACAGCCCGGATGTGGCGGTGCTGGACAACAAAGGCTGTGGGCCGAACGCGATTGTAGGAATGAAGCAGCCCATCTCCGTTGTCACGTTGCACGGTGTGATGCTGTGGCGCTACCGCACTACGGGATCTGACGCCGACAAGCAGAACAGCGCTCTTCTGCGCGATGCCATCGTGATCAAGCGCAACTTCTCGCGCGTCTTCACCATCACCTCGTACGAGCCGGGGCGGTGGCGAGTGGTGAATGACATGGTGACCCTCTACCCTTTTCGCGGCGGCGCGGACAGCAGCGATGACGCGGCCATGTCTGGCGATGACAACAACATGAACCCCAACAGCAGCAGCGGTAGCAGTGTCGGCGTGCAGACGGCTTCGCTGACGCCGCAAAATGTGCTGTTCCGCGATGTGCACCCGTACGACGTCGTTTTCACGCCAGCGGCCGATCCGCGGCGCGCGGCACGCATGGGCCGCACCTACCGCGTCCCTACCCCCATCGTCGAGACGCTCTGCGCTGTTGTGAACTCTGATAGCGAGCTGGCCGCGTTCCTGCTCGACCTCGGTGACATTCCTTTGGAAACGTACGAGCACTGTGCGGTGCTGGTGGAGATGGATCCGTTGGCGAGCATCTTTCTCTGCCGCATGGGAAACCGCTTAGGAGTGGAACCGACGGAGGGCGCTGCGGTGCTGCGCAAGTGTGGCCTTGACTGGCCAGCTATTTTGCTAGCTCTGGGTCGCTGACACTCTCTCAGAGCGCGGGTGGCGTACCTCGGCGGACTACTTTTATTCTCTGTTTTTTATTTCAGTGCTGCTGCGTTTCAGTTAAATTGTCCTTTTTCTCCTTTAAAGTTTCTGATTTAAGATCTAGAATGTTTCGACTCGATTAATTAAGTAAGATGTGTGCAGAAAGCACACTCATACTCCTTAACTAATAAAAAAAGTACTGTTTAATTCACAATGTTGACAAATAGAAGAAAATTACAACGCGTCCGGTGAGTGGAACATATGAACCAAGGGGTATGCTGCTGCTATCTTATTTGGTATGAATTGTGCTACTGTTATGTTCAAGTCTCCAGTCCTTTTTTTTTTTTTGAAAGCGCTAATTGATGCACATTTGCTAGTGTTTGAGAATGTTTCCGAGGGTAAGAAAAGTGAGTAGAAATAATACTTTCTGTAGTCATGTGCTGTGTTGCGACCCTTTATTATTCTTTATGTGTGTCTTCTTGGCTTTAATGAGAGTTACACTAGCGCTTTTTTCAACTTCAGAACAGCGAAATTTTCCAAAAAAAAACCCTATTCAAAAACAGACACAATTTAACACATCGGGAAAAAAAAGGTAGAGAAGAGAGAAAGGCATTTTCTGTGCCCTTCCCTCCTCAAACTTCTTTTTTTTTTGTGTGTGTGTGTCCTGCGTGTCTCCGCGAGAACGTCTAAAGCGCTGTCATGCGCACTCCTCAGAAAGAAGACCCGCGGTCGACTGCGTCTCCACGCACTTCTTTTCTCAACCTCTCCCAACCAGCTGATATACCAGACTCCTTTTTCTTCGACCCACCGACGGTGAACAACTCCGTCCTCGGTGCGCAGTTGCGTGACCCGTCTCTCGTCTCTTTTCTCGTCACGGACACCGACGGCGCGAGCGGTGCGGACCCGACCCCTCGCACCACCGCCACCACCGCCGCCCCCAACACCAACACCTCCAGCAGCGAGAGTGTCTGCCGCCGCGGTGAGGCGTACCGTCGCACCAACCCAGCCGGTGGGCCCTCCAGCATTACGCCGCGCGTCCGCAGCCTCGAGAGCGTCGCGGTCAGCATGAAGACGGATATGGTGGGCAGCAACGCGCTGTCCCTCAGCACCGCCTCCGGCACACCCGCAGAGAGGCCGCCATCCTACCTCACCCGCGCTGCCCTCGCCGAGCACTTGGAGCCGTCGTGCACCGGCACACCCGCCCCTGACCCACATGACGGGCTGCCGCTTCTTCCAATGCGCGATGGTGCCCTGCTCTCCGCTGCAGGGGCTGCAGGGGCTGCAGGGGCAAATGTGGGCAGCACGAAGCTGACGACCTCGCCGTCTCTGCCGCGTCCGAGTGAAGAGGCGGAAGGCAGCGTGCACGTCGCCACCCGCCGAAGCCGGCGCAGCGGCGGTGACGCAACAAGCGAGCAGGACGGCGAGGCCCCGCCCGGGCTCTCCTCCTCCTCTGCCCGGCGCCTCCACGCCAGCGAGTTCGACAGCGGCTTTGAGCTGTCCATGGAGTCGGTGACGCTGCAGCTGTCCGAGCGACGCTACTTCCGCTTCCACCCCGTCACCTACCTGGACGACTGCACACTGCACATCGCACCGGGCTCAATGCACTGCATTGCCTCTCTCAACTCGCTCTACGCCCGTGCAGCGCTGGCGGTGCTGGCCGGCGTGGACAGCGTCTCGAGCGCGCGCGGTGCCACGCTGGCAAATGCGCTGCCCGTCTCGTCGCTGCGCTACCGCCGTCAGGTCGCCTACGTCGCCTCGCTCGACTGCTGCACGGAGGAGGCGACGGTGTACGACAACTTAGCGTTTGCCACCAGCATCCGTTTTAAGGTGGACGCGCAGGCGCTGCGTGAGATCGTGGAGCAGGCCGCCTCCGACGCTTTCCTAATGGATCAGCTGCACACCCGTGCTTCCGACCTCGGCGCCGCGCGGCGTTACCTGCTGGCCATTGCGATGGAGTTGGTGGCCGAGCCGACGGTGCTGCTGCTCGAAGACCCACTCTCGTACTTTTCCCTGGCGGAGCTGCAGCTGTTCATTCAGTTGCTGCACAGCATGCGCCGCCGCAACCCAGCCCGCACCGTCGTCTGGTCCAGCTCGACAATTCCATGGACGCTTTTCGACAGCATCGACAACGTCACGCTGCTCACCACGGACGGCAAAACGTTCTACACCGGAGACAAGCGAAACGTGGAGGCTTTCTTGCAAGAGGACCTGGGGATTCTGCGTGTGCCTGGCGAGGATGTGATGGACATCATGGCGCAGACGGAGGTCGATGCGGTGGCGGTGACCCACGCCACCATCTGCTTCCACAACAGCAAGTTTTACCGCCAGGTCCAGCACGAGGTGGAGGCGCACCGCACCCGCATCGCCGCAAACGCGTTTCCCATGCCGCCGGAGCCGCCGCAGCCGGCGCCGTCGTACGGCAGCGTGCAGCTTTCTCTCCTTGCCTACACGCTGCGCCGCAACGTACTCGGCAAGGCGGCGCTGGTGCCGTGGGTGGGTCTTCTGGTGGTGATGGTGCTTGTCTGCGTTCTTGTTGCGGTGTCAGACGGGAAGCAGGGCCGCAACCTGCAGAACACCTGCGGCGTCGTCTTTCTCCTCCTCAGCTGCTCGCTGCAGATCAACTCCATCTTCTTTAAGTCGGAGCTGCGCGACTGGCGAACGTTCTCCACCTTCCGCAACAACCTATATTTTCCCCTGGCGCCGTACTACGTGGCGACGATTGTGCGGCTGCTTGTGCCGCGGCTGTGCTTCGCTGTTGCCGGCAGCATCTGCGGTGCTCTTGTCTTTGCGCAGGCCACGTCGGCATCGCTGAGTGTGATGATGGCGTTGCTGAGCTTCGCCCACGCGTGCCTCGGCCTCGTTGCCGTGTACTGGTTCCCACGACTAGAGATGCTCACCGCGGCGAATCATATCTACTACGCCTACTGCGTGATCTGCTGCGGCTATCTGATGAGCACGACGCAGATCCCCGTCTTTTTCCAGGTTCTGTCGCTGCTCCGCGTGGCCTATGGTGGGGTGCTGCCGACGGAGATAGGCTCGTTGACGTGGTGCAACGGCACCGCTAGCTACGACGACGACGGCAGCGCAACCAACTCGACCTATTCACCGGACTGCTTCACCGGGAAGAGTTACTTGATGTTGATGGGCTTGCAGAACGACAGTCTCGGTCAGTCTGTGCTGGGCCTATCTCTCTTTTCACTTGCCATGGTGGCGGCTGTCGTGCTCAGCATGCACCTGTCTCCCCTCGCAAAACTGTTTTCCTCTTCGTAAGGAAATGAGGTTCCTTTTTTTTTTTCGGGAAAGTGAAAAGGGCATTGCTCACAAAAATAATTGTTTGAGCAATTCCACCCCGTTTTTGCGTGTGGTGCCACAAACGCGACCTTTTTTGTTTCTAGAATGGAAAAAAAAACGCCATTCTGCACTGTTATTGAATCAAGAGGAAAGATAAATTGGCAAAAAAAAGTGGAAAAATGTTTTTTCTTGTTACCTTATCGAAACAGTTTCATCAACACACTTAGATTACGTCGCACACTTAACGCTAAACTCGCTTGGTTTTGTTGCTATAAATACTGTGAGACTAACTTTAAAGGAACCATATAACAGAATTAATGGTTTTTGGCTCTTTTTTCTTTTGAAGAGACAACACTTATCGCACCTTATCTTAAGTTGTCTTACACCTCCACGCCTGCGCTTCTCTGCGCCTCTTAATAGCCTTGTGCTTTTGATACCATTCTTTTGCTTTTCTTTGTCTTTGTGCGCTTTTTGTTCTCTTAAAGACTGTTGATGCTGCTCTGAAAGTTTCTTCTTTTTTTTGTAATCGTTTATTAAGTAATCTTTGCGTTTTGTTTTCTAGCCTATTTTTTTTTTTACCTTTGCTGTAATACTCACTAATTTGTTTGTTTGTTATCTTCTTTTTGCAGCTTGCTATTTGTTGCAGGTAGTCGAGACCCCGCTTTCTTAAATACAACAACAAAAAAAGACAAAGCGAATTAAATGTTACATGTGTTAAATGTGCAAGAATAGCTGGACGGAAGTAACATCTTTGATTGCTGCCTGTACATGAAGAAAATGTTTTCTCCCTCAGCATTACGTTAGCTTATCGATGTATTCACTTCTGTAGCAATCAAACTGAAATGAATCGTCTGCGAAGCTAATTAAAAAATTCTAGAGGTTTTTTTTTAAACCCATCTGTTGGTTTATTGTTGCTTCTTCATCTCTTAACCTTCCCTCTTCTCTTCAACCTCACCCTTCGTTGTGGTCTCTGTTTTTCAAACTCTGCGATTTTGGGTTTCTTGTGCACCTTATTCAGTCCCTTGTTTATTTGTTAAACATTTACGCACTCACAACGACCCCGTGAAGAAATAAAACTACGTTCTTGTCTGAACAGCAGCATACATCTCGCTTGCGCTCTTCTCTCTTTTCACAGAACACCGGTTTTTGTTTTCCTTCGTGTGCCATCGTTTCCTTTATTAATCTTATAAAAACAAATCAAGATCACTCACATTTATAGTTTTCTTTTTCCCTTTTGTAAATAAACACTTCGCTTCCTTTTTATCCTAGCAACAATGGGAGATCGCGAACTCAGCGAGGCGGAGAAGACGATCGAGCGCTACAAGGTCAAGAAGCTCATCCAGAAGCTGGAGTCCGCGCGCGGTATGGGCACGAGTGTGATCAGCGTGTACATGACGCCGAAGGAATCGATCTCCGGCATGGTGGCCAAGCTGAACACGGAGTACGGCACGGCGTCGAACATTAAGTCGCACACAAACAAGCTGAGCGTGCAAAGCGCCATTACCGCGGCGCTGGGCCGTCTCAAGATTATCCCGCGTGTGCCGCCGAACGGGCTGCTGCTGTACTCCGGTACGGTGCTGACGGAGGACAACAAGGAGAAGAAGGTGACGATGGACTTCGAGCCTTTCAAGGCGGTCAGCCGCTCTCTGTACCTGTGCGATAACAAGTTCCACACCGAGGAGCTGCACCGCATGTTAGAGTCCGACGACAAGTTCGGTTTCATCATCATGGACGGTAGCGGCTCGACCTTCGCCACCGTGTGCGGTGACGTGAAGGAGAAGCTCGGCTCCTTCACGGTGGAGCTGCCGAAGAAGCACGGTCGTGGTGGTCAAAGTAAGAACCGTTTTGGTCGTATTCGTATGGAGCGTCGCCACAACTACGTGCGCAAGGTGGCCGAGACGGCGGTCAGCTACTTCATCACAAACGACCTGCCCAACGTGCGCGGTCTCGTGCTGGCTGGTTCGGCTGACTTCAAGGAGGTGCTCTTTCAGTCCGACCTCTTCGACCCGCGTCTGAAGGAGGTGGTGGTGAAAATTGTGGATGTGGCGCACCCCGGTGATGTCGGCCTGAACCAGGCCATCGACCTCTCGGCGGACGCCCTCTCCGGCGTGAAGCTCGTGCAGGAGAAGAAGCTGCTGCAGACCTTCTTTGATCAGATCGCCATGGATACTCAGCAGTACTGCTTCGGCGTGACGGACTGTATGCGCTGCCTCGAGGCCGGCGCGGTGGAGACGCTCATCTGCTACGAGGACTTAGCCGTGAACCGCTACGTCATCACGAAGAGTAAGGGCAACGAGGATGAATCGCAGGAGATTCACCTGCTCACCGAGGCCGAAGCCGAGAAGAAGAACATCCACGCCCACGAGGCCGGTAAGACTCAGAACGAGATCGAATCGGAGAACTTTGTGGAGTGGCTTACCCTCAACTACCAGAAGTTCGGCTGCACGCTGGAGCTCATTAGCGACCGCAGTCAGGAGGGCACGCAGCTCGTGCGCGGCTTTGGTGGTATGGGCGGCATTTTGCGCTACAAGCTGGATGTGATGGCGCTGCGCGACCACGACAAGCACGCCGAGGATGCGGAGAAGGTGAAGGAGAACAACGAGGACTTCGATTTTGATGACGATTTCATGTAATCTTGCGAGTTCACTTCTTTCTCTGGAGGTGTTGACGTTGTTGCCGGCAGCAGTATTTTTGCTTCGGTGACGACAACTGCAGCAACAGCATCTCGGGTGGCGAATAGGGGTTCTTCTCGTTTCCACTTTTCTTTCTTGTTTGTTTCGTAATTGTTGTTCTTTTCGTTTTTCTTTTGTAATTTTGTTTTTTTGTTTCTTCCTGGTGTTGGCACTTGCAACAGTATGAAGAGTTTAAGGACTAGGCGGCTCTAAATCACAATTGGCCGTACTATCTGTGAGGCAGCTAAATTTGCTTGAGAGCTGTTTTCAAATGCAAGTGCAGAGTGCGCCGCACAACTTTGTTCGTGCAAAAGCGTTTCCACCCAGTTTTCGGTTGCCCTCGTAAATGTGGCAAACTTTTCTTTCGCTTCTCGCTTGTTTTCATTTGTGGCAACTGTCTTTTTCGCTTTAATTTACTAACTCTAATTCCTTTTTTCGGTATCTGTATTTTGTTAACTACTGTAATGAGTAAGAAAAAGTAAAATGCCTGCACAGAGTATTCTCGCTTTCAGAGCTCTCTTGCCGCAGCATTCGAGATGAGCAGGTGCAAAAAATGTTTTAGGAAAAAGGAGGTTGCTGCTAAAAATAGTTGACAGCGCACGCAAACTGCATCTGCTTGTTAACCTTTCTGTGTCTTTTCCTTCAACGAAATGCACAAGTAATGATGCTTGAGTGCAGATCAAAAGCAGCGCTTGGTCCAACAACCCCCTCCTCGTGTTTTTCGTTGCTTTTCTTGACAGCTGCGCATACACACAAGCAGAGAAAAACTTGTGGTAGCTATTTTAAAATGTCCCATCAACTAAGCGGTTTTTCTAAAATGTGTGCGCGTTTTAATCGTTAGCATTTGCTGCGTCGCCTTGTTCTGTGAATGAACTTGCGTACGTGCTTTTCTCCACTTCCTCTCGTTTTTACTGTCGCTTTTACCTCTTCCTTCCCCGCCTGCAATGTTAATTGCTTGTGATACTTTAACGGCTCAACACACACGCGCATACATACATATCAATAATAGAAAAATTACTCCTGTTGAGCATTTGGACGCTGTTCTGCTGACGCGTGTGCTGTTTTGGCTTGTCTGCATCACATCTAGTTGCCTTTCTCTGCTTTGTTCATTGCGTAGCTGCGAGCTACACAACTGTCTTGCTTTTTTCCAAACGCTCCTCTGCTGCCTCACGGCACGTGAGTTTCCTCACAAGTTTATTTTTCTTTTTTCTCACCGTTATCTATTAAACGCCATTTTTTTTTCTATTCTTCACTTCTCGCATACACACATACGCACACACGTCATAAGTTTTTTGTTTGTTACTTTGCTTTTCGCTAACCAAAACTGTGTACGTGCGCAATCCTCTTTCAAACAATCTAGTGCTTCTCCAATTTCTTTTCTCCTTTTAGCCCAAAAACACAACGAAAACAGCAAGCTAAAAGATCTTCGCCCTTTCTCTGTGTGTTAATTTCCCTTTTTTTTCGAAATCGTGATCGTTCGACTTTTTTTTTTGTCAAAAGGTTCTTTAACTCTTTCCCCTTTTCGCTTTCGCCCGTATTTCATTGAGTGATATATATATATATTTTTTGGTTGTCTTTTTACACTTGGCAGAAGTTTCTCTCTCTCTACAAATATATATCGCTTTTTTGCGTTTGTGATTGTGCCTCAAAAAACTGCCTCCCGCTCTATATAATCTTACAATTACGGCCGCTTTGACTGAACAAAAGAAGCTAGCAGTGAGACGCCAAGCTCTTTCTTAATCCAATCAAAAGCTTACAAAAAACAGAGTTTATTGTCAATTTCATTTTATTAGCTTCCTTAGTTATTACAATTAGTTATCCACAAAACAGTAATTTCTCTCACGTTTCATCTTTCACTTCTATCTTTTTCCGTTTGAGAACAGACCAAAGTCATCTCTTCTCCTCTTTGAACACTACTTTATTCAATTTTACATTATAACGCGCGTTGTGCTTTTACGAAGGTGTTGAATAAAAAACAAAAAGAAAAAAATGCCGCTAGGTTACCTTGGGTCGAAGCACACGGTGTATGACATTTACCCGATCCGCAACAAGCGTGCACTGCTCCTCGTTGACCCGCAGAACATCTTGAGCGACACCGCCGACCTTCATGCCACCGTCGGCACCATCGCCTACTTGCTGAAGAAGGAGGCCATCGTGGTGATTGGCGCGTCCTTTGGTCCTCTGCCGGGCACCACCCTGAATTTGTCACGCAAGGAGCGCGAAGGTGCTCTCGAGGCGTTCCGCAAGGAAGACGGTCTTGGCTACACCAACTTCTTCTCCTCACTGACTCCCGCGGAGAAGGTGAAGTTGCTCTCGCGGGTGCCAGGGCTCGACTTTGCGCCGTCGCCGGCGAGCGCGCCTGGCTACCACCAGGCGCCAAATACCGGCAAGACCTCTCTCTTTGGCACGCTGACGAATGAGCAGAAGTCAACGGTGCTCCGCGGCGCCTACCCAAACCAGGAGTTCGTCTCCTGCACCACGTACCCTTTTGTCGCCGCCCTTCAAAAGCACTTTCCCGGCGTGCAGGTGACCTTCGCGCCGGACTGCATGCGGCCACCCACGAGCCAGATGCAGCCGGGTACCATCCTCGTGCTCGAGAACTTCCGCTTCTACCGCAACGAGCTCGCCACCATTGCTGAGGAGCGCCTGGCAATGGCCGAGGTACTGGCGGCGGAGATCGACGTGTTCATCAACGACTCCTTCGGCACCTCGCACCGCACCCTTGCCAGCAACGTGGAGCTGCCCAAGCTGCTGCTGCACGGCGCGGCGGGCCAGTCGATGGAGCGGGAGCTCGCGTTCTACTCCAAGTTCCTCAGCCACCCGGCACGCCCGTTGGCGGTGTTGGTCGGCGGCAGCGACATTGTGCGCAAGATGCGGCTGATTCGCAGCCTTGCCGAGCGTGTTGATCGCATTCTCATCGCCGGCGCCGTTGCCTTTCCTTTTCTCGTCGCGCGAGGTGCGCAGGCGGGACGCGGGTACGAGACGGGCGAGAAGGAGATGCGGATTAGTGTGGCGACGACCCCCATGAATAGCTCCCTCGCCGATCGCGAGTGTTTCTCCACGACGCGGACGTGCTCGCAGTACGCGGCCGAGATTCTGCAAATTTGCGCGGAGAACAACGTTGATGTGGTGCTGCCGGTAGACCACCTCGCCGTGGCGGACCCGGATATTCGGCCCTACACCAAGACGGAGGGCGGAAAGGAGAAGGCGAGGATCATCGAGGTGCCGTCGCCGTCGGTGCCGCCGGACATGTACGGGGTCGACTGCGGCGCCGAGACGGTGAACCTCTTCATGCGCAGCCTGCGCGGCTGCCGCACGCTCTTCTGGACGGGTATGATTGGCTGGTCTAGCAAAGGTTTTCGCAAGGGCACGGACAGCTTTGCCACGCGACTGGCCGGCACCGACATCATCGCGGTGCTCGCTGGTCAGCACACCGCCCTCACCGCCCTTGACCTTGGTATCGCCGACAAAGTCTTCCACGTCTCGGGCGGCGGCCTCTCGTCGCTCGAGTTTCTCATGGGCGGCTCGCTGCCGGGCATTGAGTCCCTCACCGACGTGGCCCCGCCCGTGGACCCGAAGATGTACATCTCGGTGAATGAGCTGCTGCGCACGCTGCCGCTCTTTGCGGGCTGCAACTCGCACCAGCTGCGCACCGTCGCCCGCAAGTTTGTCCGCCGCATCCACGGCGAGGGCGACTTTCTCTTCCACCGCGGAGACCGCCACACCCGCATGTACCTCGTGGCCCGCGGCGGCCTCGTCGCGCACTACGGCGAGGACTACAGCTCCACCCCGTCGCGCTACATCGGTAAGGGGCAGACGGTCGGCATGTACGAGTTCATCACGCAGGCGCAGTCGATGGAGACGGTGCGGGCGGCGCTGCCGGACACCGTCACCTACCACCTCTCCTTCTTTGCCTTGAATGACTTGCTGAACGGCTACCCTGATATCGCGATTCAACTATTCCAGAACATCTCCGAGCCGCTGCGCCAGATCGTGAACGCGGACTACTACAACCAGCAGACGCCGACGCAGGTGGCGTGGCGGAATAGCTGCCGCACCCGTGTCCCGCTGCCGTGCGCCATCCCGCGCAACACAGCCTTGTGGGAAGACATCGTGCAGGACGTGATCATCGCAGTGGTGCTGCAGAAGCTGACGATGCGTTTCACCCCGTATGTGCCGGAGATGCCGAACATTGAGCCTGCGGCGCTGGTCGGCACCCCGAGCGTCCTTTACGGCGGTCTGCTACAGCGCCTTCAGCACCATCACTACCTGCCGTGCAGCATTGCCGTAACCGTTTTGCGCAATTTTGTCTACCACTACGTCGTCAACTGGCGCGGCAGCCCGGCGATGGCGGCCGTCGTGAGCGCTGTGGCGGTGTCCCCGCTGCGCGTGTGGAGCTACGGCATCATGTACTGCGACATCAACTTCAAGATCGTGCTCGAGGAGGCGGTGTGCGGGGCAGTGGTGAGCGTGGCGCCGGCGACGGCGTACAAGTACCTGCTGACCCTGCAAGATCGCTATGAGCGCCGCCGGCAGCGGCCGATGGGCTGTGCAACGCAGCTGGCGTTGATGGCGGTGGTCAAGGCGCTGCTGGGTGTGGTGCTGTTCCCCGTCATCTACCAGCGCAACTTCGTCTACACGCAACCCACCGCCAGCCGTTTCTGGCAGGCCGACGCTTTCAAAGCGTATGAGCTGAAGCAGATGCTCTCTGTGCTGCTCCGCTTCTCCGTGCATAACTGCCTGAAGGTGCTCAATATGGCTTGATGCTGGATGGCGGAAATGGGAAGACCTTTTTTTGCGGTGCTGAGACTGGTCATTACGTTTTTCGTTGAAAAAGGCGACGTCTGCTGTCAACAGTCGTCTCTCCGCATCATTTTCAAGAAAAAATAAAAGGCTCGGTTGCTTGCTTCTCTTTGCTTTTGGCCTTTGCATCATATTTTTGCCTGCTGCTTTTGTATGTGTGCACGTCGAGCACGTTTCTTTCACTTCGTTCACTTAGTAAACATATTCTAAACTTTCTCGACTCGTAACGTCTGATTTTCATGTCCTTTTATTTCCCCTCTTCCCTTTTTTCCTCCTTCTATATAAATATATATCTTTTTTGGTGTGTTAGGCTACGCTTTGTGTGCGGCTGTGTTTAAGTGGGCTTGCTGTGTCTTGTTCAGCATTCTGTTGATGCTGTTGCTTTGTGTGAGCATCTGCACAAGCTCAGGATCAGACCCATTCCTTTTTTCTCCTCTTTTTTTATCTGCCATCGCGTTGTCGCTTAAGCGACTCTCAAAACAAAAAAATTCCCCCCAAAAAGTCCAATTTGAGAAACAAAGCAGCGGCACGGGAAACAAGATCTAGAAAGTTTTAATAAGAAACTTGCCTTTTTATTCTACATCTAACATAAGATTTTTTGGTACTACCAGTGCAGAAAAGAACGAAATGCAAATGTTATAAAAAAGCTACGAGGGTTAGCTAACGTTTTTTGACTTTGTTCCCGTGTTTGTGCTATAATTTTATGTTTTTTCTTTTCTTTCTTATGTGTGCAACAAATCTACTACTATTTGTTTCATTCTTTTTCGTTTCACCTTTCTTCTTAACAATTGTTTTTCTCGCGTGAATCAATTACCAGTGTATTCACCTTTCTTGTCACACAATCTCTATATACCCACTTTCTATCAACTTCCTACAAAATCGAGTTCATCAGCTTTACTTAGCCAGTTTTTTTTTTCACCGAAATCAGCACCCTCTTATACCCCGTACCACTTTGTATCTCTCTTTATACATATCAGCCACCACATCTCAAGCTAGGTGCTTTTTTCGACTGTTTGTGTTCTCTTTCCTGTAAGTATACAACAGCCATTTGCTTATACGTTTCTACGCTTTCCACGGTGTGTGTGTGCTCTTCTTCTTTTTTCTCACAGTAAAGCACTTTTTCGCGTCCTTCTGCACTCGAATCGCTGCTGTTTCTTTAGAAATTTTTTTATTGATTATTGAAGTCCGACGCTTCTTGTATATATATACAAATCGCCACTGCACCTTTTTCTTCCCCGTCCACACATATCTCTTGCCAATCAACACCCTAAAATCACACAACCACCAGAAGGTACCGAATTCGACACAATGCCGTTGTGCGCCAGCGTTCCCGCGACGGTCGACACCGACCTCAACCTCCACGGCGCCTACCTGACAGACTTGGACAAGTGCATGAAGAAGTTCAACGAGGCACTGGCGGCCACCATGAACGCGTACCGCAACCTCCTCACCGCCTTCGACCAGGTCGGCCAGGTGTACGGCAACGTCGCGCAGACGTGCAGCACCGAGGTGAACGGGCCGGTCAAGGAGTTTCGCGACGGCATGCGCGAGCTGAAGGACCGCGGCGGCTTCGAGACGTTCAACCAGGAGATCCACGACGGCACGATGGCGGCGCTGGACCCCATTCGGCAGGACCTGAAGGCGGCTATGAAGTCCTACAAGGACGTCAAGGCCCGGCAGAAGGAGTACGACACGGTGCGCTACGACCTCGACAAGACGGAAAAGTCGTACTCGAAGAAGGAAAAGCCGCTGTCGGAGAGTAAGGGTTACCAGAAGAACCTGGCGAAGCGGGAAAAGACGAAGGAGGTGTTCGAGGCGAAGCGTGAGGCCTTCATCCAGGAAATTGAAGCTCTGCAGAACTCCACCGACAAGCAGCTGATGCGCTCGCTGAACAACTACCTGCATTGCACTGCAACCTTCTGCGGCCAGCTGGAGGCAACCATGTCGGGCTACCGCACGGACATGAACAACGGCTCCGCGCAGAACATGACAAGCATGGACCGGCTGAAGGAGAAGGCGCAGGTGGAGTCGAGCACGCGGCAGGCGAAGCGCGGGTCAACCTTGAACTCGCAGCGCCACTCGCAGGGAAACTCGCAGGGCCGCGCCGCCGCCTCTAACGCGAGCGACGCGGCAGGCGACGACGACGATTTCTACCCCAAGAAGGAGAAGCACAACAGCATTGACAACTCCTACCCGTCGGAGAACCACAACAACAAGGCCAACGAGAGCGACTATCCGACGGAGGAGCAGCAGCCGCAGCACCAGCTGAAGGCCAGCGAGTCGCACTCCCCAGAGACTTCGCAGGCGCGCAAGAACAGCAACTCCTACCCGACGGAAGAGGCGCCGCAGCACAACGGCAACGAAGGCAGCGGCAACCGCTACCCAGAGGAGCAGCCGGGCCCGCACATGAACGGTCAGAACCCATTTAGCCTGAATGCGCAGTAGGCGTAGCAGGCTGAGTTGAAAAGACGCCCGAGGTTTACCAACGTGTG
>MDUD01009167.1:0-23471 GCA_002216565.1 Crithidia mellificae | reverse complement strand
CTCTTCTATCCTGGTCAGTTTAAAGAGTAAAGAACGTTTAAGAAACAAAGTAAAGTAGAGTGAAAAGCCAAAGAAAAAAAGAAAAAAAGCGTTTTCCGTTTTTTTAATCTTCAGTTGTGCTCGACTGCAAAAATGCCTCGCCACAGTCTATCCTGTGTGTGAGGCGGCGCACCAGCAGAAAGTACAAAAAAGCAATCACACTGACACAAAAGGATTCACCCAGATACCGTTCGACAACACCACAAAACAGAGAATAAAGTAAAGAAAAAGATTGGACGAAATAACAGCAAACCGGAAGGATGGAGAATAATGGAGAACAAACAATTGAGAAGCTTACACATTCGCTCCTAATTGCAGATGCCGTCGCTGACCTGCCACATTTGATACATGCTCACGCAGTTAAAGTAGTGGACGAGAGCCGCCATCGAAACAAAGAAGTGCCAGATCTGGTGGCTCGAGAGCCAAAAGTCAAAGTAGCCAGGGTAGCGGCTTTCGGGGAACTGTGTCACGTAAAACACCACACCTCCGCAGTAGAGCAGCACCATGAGCAGAAACCCCGTGGCCACGGAGGACGTGGCGGAGGTGAACGGAAGCAGGTAGGCGCTGTGAATGGATGGGACAAGCCCGCTAAAGCCGAGACCGAGAAACGTCGCTACGCGCAGGCCAACGTGCTCGTGGAAGACGTCCGTCCACGGCCCAATCACCGCGGCAGAGCCGAGAATGAGAATGGCGGAAATGTAGACGATGCGCAGCGTGGTGTAGCAGTGAAACATAACGTACAGCGGGGGCAGGAAGCTCGCCACGATGAGGACGGTGATCCCAATGAAGTCAAGCCGACCCATTGCCGTCATGACGCGCTGGTGCGAGTGGGAGTTGAAGAGGTGGTAGACGGCGCTGTTCAGCGTGCAGAGCATCGAACCAAAGCAGAAGATGGCGTACATGAGCTTCGACGCCTGCATGGACGGGGCCGAGATGGCTTTGCTCAGGACGGTCGAGTAGAGCACCACGGTGAGGACCACAAAGGCGACAAAAGTGAGGAAATGCGTGTAGACGTTGATGGTCTCGTTGTGCCAGCCCAGCATGCTCTTAAGCAACATCGTGGCAGAGTAGAAGGCGCGGTAGCCGGTGCGGATGTACGGGTTGTACTTCTGCCAATGCGGGATCTCCTTGAAGGCGTAGAGGGGCAGCTCTGGGTCGGGGCCAAGCGTCAGCAGGTTCCACTGCTGCTGGCGCTTTGGGTCGAAGGGGGGTGCCGTGGCGATGAGGCGGTGGCGGTGCTTGCGGCGGCGCACGTACTTCACCTCCACTTCTTCTTCCTCGTCCCCACCCGTAGTCTTCACCGTCTCCGAGGTTGTAGCGGCACCCGCTGCAGCAGCAGTGCTGGAAAGGGGTGGCGAGGACTGCACGTGCTCAGCCTCACCCGTGCCGGCGGCGGAGTTGGCGGGCGTGGTCGAGTGTTGAGGCTGGTGGCCCGGCGCAGCCGTCGTGGCGGGCTGCGTGCGTGCGGCATCTCTCACCACCACCATCTCCACATTGCTCAGCGCCGCGCTGGCATCCGTGGGAGCGGCGTGGCTGGCTGCCCCGCCGTTGCCACCGTCGTTCGCGTCGGGTGCGGCGCTGCGCAGGCTGCGAGAGCGCGCCATGACACCTGCGAAGGCCGCCGTTGGGCTCTGCACACGCGGCCACGCCGGGTGCGTGCTCGTCATCGGGCTCTGATCCCCCTCTCCTGCGTGGCTGTCGAGGTCGTCCATGAAGAAGCTGTGGTGGCGGCTGGTGGGGAAGAAGGGCGGTGAGGCGACGCTCTCCGACGGCGAGGCGGCGGTGTCGGTGTTCAGTACAACGTAGTGGTGGTGGCCAGGCGGGCTGCCAGCTGGGGAGGCGTGCACGACAACGACACGCCGCTGCGCCGGTTTTGGCCGTCCACCCGTGACGGGTGTGATTTCGCCATCGTGCCGGCTCCTGTCTTCGTCGCTTGCGCTCCGACTGTCGTTGTCGCTGGTCCCAGCGTCGGGGAGGTTTTCGTCGCTGGCGTGGTTGCGGGAAAGAAGTCGATTGTCCTCTTTTTGAATGACGAGCGTCGGACGCGCCGAGCCGCTAGCCTCCGCCTCCACTGTAACGCCTTTTGCCTTCAAGGGCATTTTCTCGTTTGTATATATATGTGTGTGTGTGTCTGTGTACGTGTGTGTTGCGCAACGTGAAAAAAGTTAGTGGGGCTAACAACAACAACAACAAAAAAGAATTTGGAAGTTGATATCAGGATGAAGAAAACAAATAGTAAAGAGGACAAGGCAATGTAGAGCAACAGGAGAAGAGGCAGAAGAAAAAAAAAAAACACGATTCTACAACAAAATTAAAATGAGTTGCCTTCTAAGTGCCGCCGAAACGAAAAAAGACGAGACAGGTTTTCACGTTTGAGTGTATCTGTGTCCGCGTCGGCGTGTGTATGTACAACTGCCCCTGAAATCAAACGTGGTGCTTAGTGATACAAAGTAAATTCAATTGAAGCGCTCTGCGCCAGAACACACACACAAAAAGGGGAGCGGTGAAATGGTATGGCACGAAAGAAGATGGAGCGAGTTATCTTTCTTGGGTGTTCATAGGAGGAAATAATGGAGAAGCGACTAAAGCGAGTAAAATAAGGACTTCTGCCTTCCTCTTCACTGATCAACGTGTGCGCAGTTCGGAAAAAACAGAAGGTTAGATATCAAAAGTTGAAGCGCTTGCTCGAAAGCTAAGGAGAAAATCTGACAAGAAGCGCGGATTTGATAGCGTCGATAATTCATGCGCAATGTCGCACAGGTTGAGAGAGAATGAGAAGGGGAAGACAAAAAAAAAAGTAGCGGTAAAGAAAAGATTGCAGGAGATCGCAGCTTAGGCACTTTCACGCGGCATTTTAAACTTAATGGCGGTCAACAACACTGGCCTAAACCTAGCACCAACAAGGAGAATTTATTGAGAGTGGTCTAGAACAATCTACATGGCTTCTTTGAAGCATTGCAGGTAGAACTAACAGATGATATTTTTGAAGAAGTGTAGGTAACTTTTATGTATCTTTTCATTTGCTTCACGTAAGCGTGAAACAAGCTCGAGCAGCATGAGGACTTCTAAAACCTGACGAAGACAAGAGACAGAAAAGAAAAAAAACCTGCTGGAAAAGCAGATCACGCAAGCTTCTCTGAACGAGTGTGGAACGCGGGCACACAAATCAGAAAAAAGAAAACCAAAGCAAACTTACGAAGACATACAAGTTGAACGAATAAAGAAGAGAACCAAGAAAAAAGGCAAAAACAACAACAAACGAAATAAAAACAGCCGTGTTGTTAAATTGACTCGTACTTTTCGCTTCCAGCGGAGAGTGCGAACAGTGCAACAGATGGACGTTTGTTTGAAGATGTGTCACTTAACACGAAGCCGGCAAGAAGAGAAAAAGGCAAAACACACACACACTTAATGCCTGCGCTGTGTCATCCATTGCTCCGCGGTTCCTCCACGCAGCTCACTACTTTCCATCACAGACACACACATACACGCGTAGTGTTTCGGGGCTGATAAGGTCGGCTCAACCGACATAATGACCCAGCAACAGCAAGCATTAAAAAGAGGATAGCAGAGTCAAGAAGGCCAGTGAACTACACTTGTGACGCTACGTACAACAAAAAAGAAACCAGAAAGAAAATAACTAGAAAAAGAAAGATAAAAAGCCAGAAAATAAGCTGTTCGACAACGCTGTAGCAGTCTTTTTTTTTGACCATTGCGAACCTATGTATCAGGTGTTTTATGCGTTAGGTAGATTCAACAAGGGAAAATAATTGTGGTGCATTCAAACGTTGGGAATATGAGACAATTCAGAAAAGAAAAAAAAAGATTAGTGTTTTTTTTTTCCATGAAGAGACAAAACCTTTTGTCGGTTGTTTTATCCGCGTTCGAAGAAATTTAGTTTGAGAAAAAGAAAAAAAATGCATCGTGTGCACTCAACGAAGCAGAACCACGTCTCTCTGTGTTTTAATGTTAGCCATGTTAAATATTCATTTTTCGGCTTCTGTTTTTGTATAACATTAAATGGCGTGCACCACCTCTAAACGCTAGAATTTAAGGACAAGATGCAAGCACCAAAAAAGCAAGTCAAAGGGAACAAAAGAAACCAAAATCGTTGACAGTCTCCGACAAACAGACCAGCTGGTTTACAAAAAAATGTAGGTGCACATCCCGACTCCGACGCCGTGAGCGTGAACAGATGAGTCTTTGCAATTCGTATGCGTTTGCCAAGAAGCCAACTTTTAGATAAAAAAAGAGAAAATAAAAAAGAAGAAGAAAGAGAAGTGAACTAAATTGGAATAAATATATGTGGTAGAAGAAGCGTCAACTAAGTGAACTAGCAGAAGAAAAGGAGAAATAAAGCTTTATTTTGGATTTTGAGAGTTTTTGTGTTTGCAGCAAGTGTCAACAAGCCGTCGCGTCCTACTCGGAGGAGAAATGAGGAAGGAAAGTGAACAAAAGAGTGTTGAAGAAAAGAGAATCCTCGTGACAGAGAAGGACGAGCGCGGCTTTGCGCACGTAAAGTGTGAGTGCCGACTGGAAGCAAGAAGCTTGTGGACAGAAATCGATAAAAACAAAAAAGGAAGAAGAAATAGAACGACAGTAGGAGGCACTGACAAAGATGTAAAAGGAGGTAAGAAAATACGCTTTTCCTAATAGTAAGAAAGAGCAGAGCAAGAAATGACGTGGCATCGATGCGCTGACTCATCTGCTTTTCTCTGTAGTGTTTATCGGTTTGTGTGCGTGCCAATGTCTCCCTCTCCTCTCGCCGTGGCGCTTACGAGCACTCCCCACCAAAGCCGCCCGTCACGCGCCACATTTGGAATGCGCCAATGCAGGTGAAGTAGTGCACCACAGCGGCGCCGAGCACGAAGAAGTGCCACAGCTGATGGCTGTGCAGCCAGACATCGAAGTGGCCCGGGTACCACCGCTCCGGCACCTTGAAGATGTAAATAAGCATCCCGACGCAGTAGGTGGCCAGCATGAGGAACATGCCCTCGTAGAGCGGCACCGTCTGCTCGTTTGTCGGAAGCCCAACGAACATGTGGATCGTAGGGAGAATACCGACGGAGGTCAAAGAGGAGTAGAGGACCATGCGCGGCCAGTAGAACTTCTGCGTGTTGAAGAAGGTGAAGAAAGGACCCATGAGACCCATGATGCCGAGCAGCGTAATGGCGATCAGGTAGGCTGCTCGCACCACGTTGGAGCAGGAGAAGAGGTAGAAGACTGGCGGGTAGAAGCTGCCGACGATCATCGCCGTGATCCCGAAGTAGTCGAGGGCCAGGGCAACGTTGTGCACCTCTTCGCAGTGGTGCGCGCTCAGGGTGTGGTAGATCGACGAGCCGCCCAGCATCACCATGCTGCCGAGCTGAAAGACGGAGAAAACAAGGTAGTCGCGGGTGCGGTGGAGCTCCAGATTAACCAGAATGTGCACCGTCAGGGCTACCACAATGAGGAAGCCAATGAGGTGGGTCCAGATGTTCAGCGTCTCGTTGTGCAACGCAAAGATGCTCTTGAAGCACTGCTTGGTGGTGTAACCGGCGCGGTAGTAGCTGAGAATGAACGGGTTACCCTTCAGCCAGTCCGGGATGGACGACACATCGTAGAGCGGAAACTCCGGATTGCGGGTGATGGGCGACGGAGCCGAGTTGAAGGCGAGGTGCCGCTGCGCCTTTTCAATGAACTTGTTCTTCGCCTCCTCCACCGTCTTGGCTGCTTCGGCGGTCGCCTTGCTGTTGACAATCGCACGGCAGCGAAGGCGAGCCTCGTAACCAGTTAGTGTGTCGCCCATGGTGCTGCCAACAAACGGAACCTGCTCTAAGTTTTTTTTTTGAAAAATGCTCTTGTTGGTGTGTCAACGGTACACTTGTCCTAACGAGAACAGGAGATAATTTGCAAAATTTTGATAGTGCTGTAGCTGTGCTCAGGCAATGGTAATTGAAATCACGTTGTTTGAAACCTGCGCATATGTGTTGTCCGTGGTGGCATGTGTCGCATAGTTAAGGTGTCCGGAAGAAGAGGACGCAAAGGAGAAAAAGATTTTGCGAACAAAAGGCTACACGGCGACTTGCATGTATTTAAATGTAGCTTTTGATGAAGCACCTCATTTTGCAACACAGAGTTTGTGAAAAACGTGCGAGTAGTAGTTTTTTTTTCCCTTTATTCTAATGTTGTGTTACGCTCTGAGCTGCTTTGCAATTTTCGATCAAAAATCCAAGTCTTCTTGTTTAAAGAGAGAGAAAAGTCTGTAAAATCCACGGTCACTGAAGTGGATAATCGCAAGCTTCGACAAAAAACACGTCAATTCATAGGATCGCTGCTTTCAGTTGACATGGCCCGCCACACCTTCGCCACCGCCTCTCCCACCGAAGCTCCCGCGCACAGCTGTTCGGCCTCGGCGCTCTGCAGCACAAACACGCGAGTGGGACACGACAGCCTAATCAGCCGAGGATTGGTGCCATGCGCCTTGTCGTCTTCCACCGCCTCTCTTGGCCGTTTGCGTCCATTTGTCCGCGGCATAAGCGGCTCTTCTTGGTGTTGCGCGCCGTGCACGTAGAGGCACTGCGGGGCAGGGATGGAGCGCAACCAGCGGCACAGCGGCGACTGCTCCGCCGCGGCGCGCACCGCCGTCGCGTGTGCCTGCGTGGAGTCAGGGATAATCACGAGAACAGACACGGCGAGGGCAGCAGGCGTCGTGGCAAGCCAGCACAGCAGCTGCGCAAAGGCGGCGGCAATCACCTCGTGGTCAAAAGGTGGGTTGCACTCCAAGCGAAGCAGCGTCGATGCGGAGAATTCGACCTTGCTGGTGTCTTTTGTCACCGCGGCAAAGGTTGCCTTGATGGCCTTCACGCAGCTCTGTGCGCTGCTGCACGCAAAGAAGTTGCCAAGCGAGCCAAACGGCGCGTCTGTGTCGCGGAAGGCGGAGAAGAAAAAGCGGCGGGTGGCGTTGAAAGGGCTTGCAAAGCACTCAACAGTGAGGACCTGCGGCGCACAAGTCGAGTGAGGCGCCTCAGCAGCTGAAACAGGCGACTCCGCAGGCATGTCTGCTACGGGGAAGTTCTCAAAAGCGTCCATGACACGTGATGGCACGGCTGCCTGCCACCCTGACTCTCTCTCCATTTGCCCTGCGCTGAGAGCCTGATAGCGTAGAAGCAGCCGGGCAAGTTTGAAAAAAAAGCGCTGCAACTGCGCGGGTGCCTCTGCGGCATTGCCCAGCTCTGCGGCGTCGCCGGCGTTTTGTTTGTAGCGCTGATGAAGGCTTAGCACGGCGACTGCGCTGACAGGCAGCACGAGACGCGTCACCGTGGAGGCCGCGTCCGTGGACCAGCGCACCTCACTCTTGTTGGTGTCTGCACGTGCAGCAGGCGGTGCAAGCCACTCTCGTATCTTCCCGCTCTCCAACACCATGGCGTTCCATGTGAGCTCCACAACAAGAGCTGTTGGTACACCTCCGCCTTCCCCTGCCACTGCCTGCGTTGGGGGCAGATGCAGTGCACTGCAAAGCGAGGCATCTGTGGTCTGTAAAGTCACGTGTACTTCGCACGCACCCCACAAAGTGCCTGCGTCTGCTTGCTTCGCCAAGCAGGACAGCTGTTCCGCGAGTCGCTTGCGGGCGGCGTAGAAGAGATAGGTGGCCTCGTCGGTCAGGAGCCATGCCTTCTTGCGCTTCTGGTTGTAGGAGGTGTCCATCTTGTCGGTGGCCCCGCAAAGCTTGCTTAACCACAGATCCAGCAAATTCTTGGAAGCATGGTGCGGCTCAATGGCTTCTAGCGCAGGCAGCAACGGGTCGTCGTAGAAAGGCTCCGGTGTGGCCAGGCGGAGGTCTGCTAAGGAGTGTGTATGTGGTTTTACTTCTGGAACATCGGCGTTCTTCCCTCCCGTTGCGGCAGCAGCAGTCACTGTGTTGTCACGCGCGGGTTCTAGCACACCCAATATGTCGCCCTGAATATACTCCACACCCGTAAGCGTATAGCGCGCTGCTACGGTGCCTCCACAGTCTGCACCATTTACCTGCACCTCTGCCCGCCGTCGCACATCAAGTATTGGGTGCACCCAGTCGCGAGTGGCAGGGGAGGCAGAAGAAGGAGAAGAAGCAGAAGAGGGGATGTTACTGCAGTGATCGGCGGGACTGCGGATAAAAGAATCTGCACCTATCCGCGCGGCGGCGTGCTGCTGACCTTCGAACACCGCCGCAGGAAAAAGTCCTTTTGCGTCAGAGCTGGAGTGGTGCAAGTGAGTGGCGCAGAGGTTCTCCAACTCTCCTGCAACCGCGAGTGCGGCTCGAAAACGGAGAGCTTCGCACAGAAGTAAAAATGCGTCCGCCGTGCTCATGAATCGTGGCTCTGTCGCGTCAGAATTTTTTTTGTTTTGTGTGTGCAGGGCAAGGCGAGAAACAGGTGAGGAAGCAAGTGAGCGGGGGAGAGTGCATACGATTGAATGATTAACTCTCTGTACATCACTATTAGTAGGATGTCTGTCTACCGTTGTCAACGAAACATTTCCCACAAATTTTTTATTCGGCGACGGGACGTCAAGTAATCTCTCAGTAATGTATGAAAAGTGCTGAAACGCTTGAAGTACTTTTCATGTGTTTTCTTTTTCATTTGTTAAATAGAGGTAGCAGGTGTTCTGCGTCACAGATGTGATCGAGATGCACGTTCTCGCACACTCAACGCACCAATCAAGGCTCATGCTTTACTTTTGCCAAAGAGACCCAAGAGCCTGCTGGTATTCGAGCAGGCAGGCTTCATGAACTTCGGCAATCGTGTCGCTCTCCCCGCTGTCAACCCCCGCTTGAGAAGCCCCGCGTACCGCAGTGCCACCTAGCCTGATCTCGTCTTTAAAGCGCTGCAGCGCACGCTTCTTCAGCTTCGCAGATGCCTTGCCAAACGCAGCTGCCTCGGAAGCTGACAGGTTCGACTGCTCCGCGATGAAGGCGTGTGCCACGGCACGCAGCTGCAGGTCCAACTCATGTGAGTGCGATTGAACGCACGCTACCTTGGCACCTTCGCACGACAGCAAATCTGCTGCTTCTGCCTGCCTGCGGCGCTCGCGGCGCAGCAAAACACGTTCGTGCTGTGCGCGTAACGCCTCGTGTGCACTTTCCTGTAAAATAATGGTGAAGAATTCGGTTGCCAACTCGTCGGACGTCGGCAACGATGTCGCTGTTCTGTTCGCGCCAGCATCTAAAAGAGTCCCAGATGGTGTGAGATCACTGTTGAGTTCCAGCAGACACCACGGCTGCGTAGACGGCGTCCACCGCCACCACAGAGCGCGGCAGGCGCTGCTCGTCCTTCCTTCTGTCGATGACTGCTGCGCCGTCTCATCCCAGCAGCGGTCAAATACGGCGTGCATCGATACTATCACATGGGAGGGAATGCTGAGTGCCGTTGCTCTAATGCCGCCACGCGAGGCCAGCTGCGTGCGACGTGCATTGCGTTCTAGGCATACAGGTAGAGGCACGAAGAACCGAAGTTCGAGTATTCCAATAAACCCATCCGCTGCTCCTTTGGACTCAGCAATCTGTCGTTCATCCTTCACAGTCAGAAGCTTCTCTTCCACGCGCCGGCACATGACATGGTAGCGCTCGCGCATGCTGCGCAAGTGCATGTTGTCTTCCACAAACACAAGCGGCAAGGCAGTTACGGTGCTCTCGGCGGCCTTGTCGTTGATGCTCCTGTGCGGCAGGCACTCCACCAGTGCCGCTTCCGTCAACTGTAAGAGTTGCTGCGTAGCCCACCTCCACCGAGCTGGCGAAAAGACTTCTTGATCGGTCGACTCTTGAACCGCTTGCGAAGAACTGCCCTCTTTGCGTTTCTCATGTGATGCGTTCAGCAGCAGATCGTCGAGTTGGAGGACGGCGGCAATGCGACCGTGTCGGCTGCCACCGAATAGCGGAAACGTGCGTTGTGGTAGTTCGCGAGCGTAGCGCTGCGCGGCGTGCAAGAAGGACGACTTTCCCGCGGCGGGGAGTCCCGTCACCAAGATAAGAATGGCACATGGATCACTAAACTCGCTATTTGCATCCATGTTAGGCAAGCTGTTTTTTTTTTTCATGCAAATATTAGCCAATAAAATAGCAAAATGGTTTGGGGCACGATTTTTTATAAACTATGTTGCCAACGAAGGAGGGTCATTTCGACAGCTACCGTCTTGGTGTGCGAAAACACTTACGACGGGAAAGAAAGATAAAGGAAATGTGAGTCGAAAGTAGCACGTTAGCGAGCAGAAACGCAAGAACCAATTGAAAAGAAAGAGATTATTCGAAGCTAAACGTTCTCATCGCGTTGCTTGTTAACACACATTTGAGAACTAACCTTCACTTTTTTTCCCCAAATTGTTTTTGTTGTTGGTCGTGTCCGTAATTCGCGCGCTACACGTCTGGCGATATTGACGCGCCGCCAAATGTAACACAAAGCAGATTGCCCTTTTGCTTTATGTTGACTTTCTTCTATGCAGTCCTTTATTTTTCTCTACCTTTGAGGTTATTCTTAGTTCTGTGACAAGTGTTTAATACGCGCAAATATATTATGAGACAAAAAAGAGATTGTCTCGGTTATGTATTTCTTTTTAGGGAAAGATTCTTTTTTGTGGAAACGCATAGGAAAGCGTCACCTGAGAACTTAGATGCGCATTTTCCGATAGCCAGAGAGCAATTGACTGCGGCCCGACATCACCAGCGTCGCGGGTAAGACTTTCTGACCTTCAAACCGAGCCGTTTGGAAAGGTCGCGGCATCAGCGGGACCTCACCGCGCCGCTCCACCTCCGCCACCTCCAGCACTAAGCGGTCCACCAACTCCACCAGGTAGGCGCGGCGGTCCATGTTTGTGAGCTGGTCCTGAAACACCAGGTAGCGCGCGGCGCGGCTGTAGGGAATTAGCTGATTCTGTGCCTCCTTGTACTGGTACTCCACGCTGTTGACGATGCGGGCCTGTAGCGCCTCGCGATTCTCTTCGTTGGAGCGGTTCCACTCCCCGGTGTTGTTGTGCGCCTCGCTGTACAGCAGCACACGGTCCATGGCGAGGAGCAGCACCTCCTGCATCGCTGGCGTGTGCAGATTTGGGAAGGCGAGGATGTGGTGGATGTCAAGGCTTTCGCGCAGAACGCGGTGCCACAGCGTGGGGGGCAGCTGGTGCTGGAAGCGCAGCACCACCGTTGCCAAGACGTCCGCGTGCGCCTGCCACCGCAGCCGCTGCGACGGCGTCGGCGAGTTGTGCATACCGGTCAAGATTTGCCGGTAGCACGGCTTCGACGCGTCGACAAAGCTTTTGGTGACAGCACAGCAGAGCGTCTCATACTCTTCAACTGTCTGCGGCGGCCTCGCAAGCAGCATGTTCATATCCTTGGACCGCAAGCGACTCAGCACCGCCTCCAAATGATCGAGTCGAGCGGCGGCGTGGGAAAAGGAGTCTGGTGTGTGCGCCACATAACCCGGCGGGGCCGGGACGGCGAGGTTGCGCTTCACGTACTGTAAGAGCGCGTTGATGCTGCGATCCACCGCGGGCGTGGGCATGGTGTTGACGACAGCGCTGCACAGCATTTGCCAGATCATGACGCTATTCCCACACCGCTCTACCATCGTCGCAAGACTTGAATCACCGTGGGCAGCGGCGCCGCCCCTGCTGCTGCTGCTGTGCTGACTGCTCGCCCCCCGCTCCACCGTAACGCGGGCCACAACAACAAGGATCTGATGCAGGAGGTTGCGGCATTCATATGACGCCGCGTAGCTGGCGATGAGAACGCGGAAGCAGTAGGTGGTGTGGAAGAGGAATCTGTGACGTTGCCGGGTCGTCATCGCGGCGATGTGCTCCTCCGTGCCGCAGCGACGCAGTGCCTCCGTGGCAGCGACGAGGCAGGCGGAGTCGAACACGCCAATCGTGCACAAGTGCTGCACGTTATAAGCCCACATCACCAACAGCTTCACCTGTCGCGACGTCACAGCGTTGCTCCCGGTCTTCGAGGACGCACCTGCGCGCCCCGCGCGTGGCCGCTGCGCACAAGCGGCGAGGGTATCGAAGCTGCGCTGCAGCGATGAAACGAGGTGCGGCATCTCTTCCGAGGTCAGCCCCGCGAAGGCGCCGCATGACATGCTGAGGTTCATGACGCGCACCAGCGTCATCTGCGCCGCAAACTGGGCTGCCGCCGCGGGTGACCCAGGCTGCACGGCGTGCAGTGCGGAGAGAGAGAAAGCGGTGGACGATGACCAAATGTGGTGCACCGTCTCCTGGCACGTCTGCACGAGCTTCCGCATTGCCTGGTGGTTGTCCTGGTAGACCTTCAACGTCTCCGCCGGCGTGTTGGCGTCTGCCTGGGTGATCAAGAACGGCTGGACGTAGTACATAAAGCAGTTCAGCACGCCTTGCACCAGCCGCTCCGTGCGGACGTGCATGTAGTCAGCCTTGTGCAGTACGTGAAGGAGCGTGCAAACGTCTTCTGTGGCATCGGTCAAATAGCGAATGACGAGCAGCCGTTCTTCCGCCGTGAGGGCGGCCTCGCCTTCCAGCTGCAGCAGGCTCTGGATCACCCGCAGGCCAGCGGGGCGCTGGTGAACGAAAGCGTCGATGTCGCGCCGCAGCTGCGTTGGTAAAATGCCTTCGACTTCGGCCCTCCCACGCAAATGCCTTTTGTGGTGCGACGACGCCACACCGTGCGAATTCAGATCCGTCTTGGACTCAATTTCCATGTACTGCGTAACGTCCGCTCGAATCATCTCCAACCCTGGTACTGCCATGTCGCGCGCAATGGGTAGCACGCGCAGGGCCTGCGCCTTGACCTCCTGCAGCCACTCCATCGAGCGATGGGGGCTTTCCATGACGACAAAGCAATAGGTGAGGTAGGCGTCCAGAGTGAGCTGGACAAGGCCCCGCTTCTTCTTCTCTCGCCTCGACTGGAGATCCGCACTGAGAGGAAAGAAAGGCGACCGCAGCGCCTTTAGTTTTTGCCCTGTTCGCGCAAAGCCGCTGCCACGACGTGGCGCCGCCGCCGGCTCTGACTCGCCTGTTTTCTCCACGGAGGCAGGTGGTTTGGCGGCAGAGGGCACGGCAAAGCCACCTTCGCGGTCTATCGCTGCCTTTACGGCGTCAATAATGATGCCGCCCACCTTAAGAAACTCATCCACCTGCAGGGTACTCGTAAGTTGCACGCGTGCCGCTGCCGGACGAAAGGGCAAAAAGCCGTGCTCGTCGCCGTCGTGCAATGCAACCTCCTCCTCCTCGTCTTCTTCCAGCTCGTGCCCCGCCGCTGCATCCTGTCCGGCCAAACTCTTTATGAGGTCGCCGTTGAGTTGCTTCTCCATCTGCTGCGCGTCGCAGTGCCACAGGAGCCGCATCAGCACCCATAACGTTTGCATAGCGTTGTAGAACTCAAACATTTGGTCTACGGTCAAGTTGTCGCTGCGGCGCAGCTCGCGCGCAAGCTCTGAGAGGAGCGGGAGGGTGGCGTTGATGGCACAGCAGAGACTCTCGCTGCTGGTTCGCATGGAGAAGAGGGCCCCCATGTACCCTCGCAGCAGCCACGCCCGACGCCCCTCTGCCATGTCCCCGAAGAGAGAGTCCGTTGTCGTACCAAAGGCCTGTTGCGACGCGTAGCGCTCCACCCGTTGTGCGTCGGCCACGCGCAGCGCCGTGTGCAGTGCCGGAAGCACCGCGGCACTCCAGCGAGGCTCGGCGGCGGTGCCGCCGGAGATGAGAAAAAGCCACTCTCCCAGGCACAGCTCCCGGGCTGCCATGATTTCCGCCACGTTCTGCAGCAGGCACAGGTGCGTCAGAGCGTTGGTGATGGCTACCGCTGCACTCTCCGTGTAGTAGGTCGCTTGCAGGCTGCGCTCCTCCACTCTCGGCGCACCAGGCTGCCGCACGGCCATCGCGTTTTCCCGCGCCTTCTCGGCCTTGGCCTCCGCGACTATAAGCTTAGGTAGAAATACACAGAACTCCTCACGGGTGACGCTGTGCGTTGAGGAGGTGCGTTGGACGGTGCTGAACGAGTAGTCAGTCAGCACGCCACTCTGCCCATCGTTGCCGGTGATGAGAGTTTTGACGTAGTCGCTCGCGAAGTTGTCCCCCGCAGCGGGCAGTCGCCGCACGAACTCGCTGCACAATCGCCGCAACAATGCGGTGTCGTCCTGAATCACAAAGTGCTTCTTCAAGTGCGGTGGCAGCCGTTGAACGATGGTGGCAATGGCGTAATTCCGCTGTTTTTGCCAGTCCTGGTCGTCTGGCACGCGGCCGCCGTGGTATGAGACAATGCCGCGTGTTTCTTCGTCGATGGCTTTGATGGAGCACAGGGTGGCGAAGGCGGCAAAGAGGTTGGCGCTTGTCATTTCACGCAAGTCGTCCGGCAGGATGGCAATGATGAGAGAGCGACAGAGAGCGTAGATCTCGGGAGAGTACAGCGGCCGCGGGATGTTGTACAGCATGGTAGCAAAGAGCCGCTGGCGAGATTCATCGCAGTTCGCGGGAGCAATGTGGTCTTGCGAAAGTTCGAGGAACAGCAACATCGCTGGAACGTGCTCCTCCATCGCGCCCCACTTGGCGAGGTGAGCCAGGTGTGGTGGCACCGCTTCGCCGTGTGCAATGTCGTCTTCCCTCGCGGGAGCCCCGTGTACTGAACCAATACTCCAGGAAGAGGCGAAGCGTTGACACTGCCTCAACGTTGTGGTCTTCAGCTGGCGCGCTAGCGATCCTGGCACTTCAGTGGTGAGAAGGTGGTTACTCTTTCCTAGTCGCTTCAGCAAAGCCTTGACAGCCACATTGTATCGCATGGCGTCACCTAATACGAAGAAGCAGAAAAGAGCAAAAACTTCTATCAATTTAACTCACTCAGAAGCAGTGAGTACAGTGGTTGTTCTTCTACACCTTCCTCCGCCGTAAAACTTCGAAGAGAAAGGTGACACACGCACACAGACAAAAAAAAAGGGATGGTTAATTGCTTTGTAGCAGCTTCATAGATTTCTTGACGTATGGCAAAAGCGCAAGAATAGGTGAAGAGAATAGTATGAAAAAAAAGTTTTACTGTGGTAAAAAAAAAAATTAATGAAGCGGAGCAAATAATCATAGAAATTTGAACAGCAATGGTTTTCAAAGTTTGTCATAGATTCTCGCTCACGCTAAAGGGAGGGGAAAAACAAGATCCTACATGTGCTGTTGCGTAGAAGGCGTGGGATAAAGTAAAGAAGCCAGTCGAGCTCAAAGAAATCAAATTCTTCTTTTCCCTCTTACTTAAATTTAGAGTAAGCTGCAATGTTCCCGTGATTTCTGTATTCCTTTTTTTCTCTGTGAGTCTAATTGCTTTGTTGCCGTGTTGGAGAGGCGCGTTTAGCAGTTTTGCAGTTAAAATTCTATCAATCTAGCACTTTCGTTAAACTGTTGAAACACCATTTCATCTTTCTTCGCCTCACGTGGTGAGCAAGGCAATCCATTGGCGGTCTTTCGGTACAGACGCAGTCAACACCACAATGGAGTACGGGTACCACGTTGTGTCCGACGGACATGGCACCAGCAAGTTTGCCTCGTCGTAAGCCGGGCTTTCCACAAAGCGGAGCGACTGCACAACAGCGAGGTCGTGCGCAAGTGCCGTCGTCGCCGCTTCGTAGCCCTCCATAGCGAGGCGCTGAGAGAAGAGGAAGCATACCGCGCTCCACACATGCTTTGATGGCGCTGTGGTGTTATTGACGCCATCTGCCACTAGAACGCGGAGGCGCATTCTGCAAAGCTGAACGACGGCGGACGGCGCCTGCAAAGACAACAGAAACGGCTTCTTCTCAGAGTTAGAATTGCTAGCGTTCTCTTCGCCGCCGCTGAAGCAAGAGCCAAAGTGGTCTGCCTCGTAGGCCTCGTCAAGGCAGCAATAGTAGCGTGCAAAAGCAGCTACGGCGTGCTGGAGGTACACGCCACGACTCCACACTGGTGCTGCCTGCGGCTCTGCATTGTTCTTCAAAGAGTTATCGTCCTCCGACAGGGGAAGGATGAGCACATCGTCCTCCACCTGCACCCCGACGCCGCGGTGAAACGCAGCCGGCAGCTGCGCCGCAGTCAATTCGAAGTCGCGAGCGCGCGCGGGTCCTGGCAGGTAGACTCCCGGTTCCACCGTGTGCATCATGCCCCCGCGCAGGACATGACACGGCGTTGCTGTTGTTGACGTCGCAGCGGCAGCTGCATCCCTTGTGGTCCACTCCTCGTGGATGTCAAGGCCGAAGAGATGGCCAAAAGTGTGCGCGCAAAAGCACGAGCGCACGAGCGACATGGGCACCCGTCGCTCCGCCTCTTCGTCAGAGAACGGAGGAGCAGCGAACGCGGACGACATTGCGGCTTCCTCCTCGGTGCGTCGAACATCCACGCCGAGAGTGCACAAGAGCTGCTGCGTCTCGTCCAAATGCAGCTTCGCCACTGCGCCAATGGCCACGCCAGGTCCAAGCCGTCGCAGCAGCTTCCGCTGCAGCTGAAGTAGTCCGTCGTACAGCTGCAGCACCTGCGGTGACGAGGGAAGCGTCGCAGACCCAATGGGGAAGGTGCGGGTGCAGTCTGTGGGCACGCCCTCCACCTCCACTCCGGCATCCACCCGCACCAAATTTTCCTCGTGTGCCGTCACCACGGCGCTATTGTCCGTGTAGTGGATGTCCGTCCCGCGCACCCCGCTCGCGATCACAGGGATGTACGCGGAGGCCACACTCGCGGCAGGCCCGAAGTGCGCGCTGCACTCCCACACGCTGCGGTGAAACGTGCAGTGCAGGGCGTGCTCTGACGCGGTCCGGGCGGCGTGACGCATGAGATGCGCAAAGGCGTGCTCGGTCGCGCGTGCGCTGCGGAGGTGCTGGCGCAGTTGTGACGGCGACTTCACAAGGCGGTACGACCACGCGTAAGGGTCCGCGCGGCGAATGGGCAACGCTACCGTGCCACACGCAGTGGACGTGGAAGTGTGCTGGATGCCCCGCGCTGATGGCCTTTTCCTTGTTGTTGTTGGCAAGCGAATGACCACATGCGGTCCCGCCGCTGGCGGTGCCTTTGTAGCTGCACCCGTGGCTGTTGATGCGGCGGTCGTGCAAAGCGCGGCGGGGACCAACCCCGGCGTGTAGCCGGCTGCTGTTTTGTAGTGAAAGGTGGCAGTGCTCCATGGAGGCTGCGGCGTGCCCTCAAAGAAAAGCCGTGGCAGGTGCACTGTGAAGGCGGTGTTGTCGAGTCTAGAAAAGAGAGCTTCTAGTGGGTGATGAAAAGTTGGGGCGGGAGTTTTGCCACGCTTGTTGCCGACATCGTTGCCCGCATCTGTAGAGCGAGGGAGGCGGTAGCGCCGTCCATCCCACCGCAGCTGTTGCGGGTAGAAGGTAAAGAGATGCGGCATGACACGAAGCAGGTCGTTGCGGTCGTGCGTCATACGCTCCTTCGACGACGCAGCCTCGGCTGGTGCGTCAATACTGTTCGGTGCGATCATCGTTGCGAGCTGCTGTGTGGCCATTTGCGCTATAAGATCAGACACCGCGCCGTAAATGCGGTTAACATCGTTTGGTAAAACGACCGAACTTGACCGTTTCCCTTTCAAGCCTTCCTCATTTGGCTCTGTAGGCGGTAGGGACGGCATCATCGCCTCATACGCAGCAAGTGGCGTTGTTTCCGCAGCCCACACCGCCGTGGCGGGGTTTGTAGTGGGCGGGGGTACGCAAAGGAGCGTGTGCGTGCGACCATCCGCACCTCGCGCAAACACTGCCATCGTTGTCCGCACATCCTCTGTCAGACTCGCTGACGGGGGATCGAGCTGACGGCGCAGAGGAGCTCGTAGACCAAACAAGTGATAGAGAAGCGCGTCCTGCCGGGGTGGGTGCAGGATGTCATGCGTGTAAATGGTCTCGTCGGCGGCCGGCAGGATTGTGATGCTGTGCGGTGGTAGGTGCGCGAGAAACCGCTGTCGTCGCTCCTCGTACTCGAGCAGTGTCGTTTCGTCATGCAACAGAGGGGAGTGCTGGTGGGAGCAGTGGCGGCGGTGGTCGTGCCATCGTAGGATTGCTACGGCTGCGACCGTCAATGCCGCCGTGCTACGCCACCTTCGTTGCGACATGCACACGCATTCAGAAAAAAACAAAAAAGAGGGAAAAGAGCCAAAAGGTATAAATTTTTCTGTTTTGCACAATCTTGATACGCCTTAATAAGTAAACACTAAAAAGAGCAAAGATGGAGTGAGAACAGTGGCAGCAGAAGTGGCGAGGAAAGAAGGAAGAGGTTAAACAACAACAACACACACACACACACTTCAGTTCAGTAACCGTATACAACGAAAACGCGGAAGTGCTTTCTTTGTAGCACTGCGTCATTTCAACTATCCCTAGAGCATTCAATATATATTGCCTCAAGGCGTTTTCCACTGCTGTTGGTAGGTCCGTATTCTTACACGTAAGCAAGATTCAAAGGCGTACATCGGTGCAAACATATTTCTGGTGTATTTCATCGGAACCAGGAGTTCATGAAAGAACACGAACATCAAAAGAAAAAAAAAATCGCGCTTTGCTTTGTTCACATGCAATACTAGACAAAAAGGAAATAATCTCTTGCCATCAATATTTAACTATGCTTTACATCCAAAAGAAAGAACTCTTTTCACACAAAAGAACTGGGACAAACACACAAGTAAGCCTCTACGCAATCTTCTGCTTGACATAGTAGCGTTCCAGATACCTCTCCGACCACAAGCTGACGCTGACGGCGATGACAATATTCAAGACCACGCTAAAGAGACACAGGTTGAAGGCAGACTTGGTCGTGTGGTCGAAAAAAGAGCGACGAGCCTGGTACATGCGCAACTCATCGACCGTGGTCTCGAGGGAGATGTTAATCATGTGCAGCCGATCGGCGTAGTCGTCCATCTCCGGTGGCTTGTCTACCACAAAAGCTTCATCTTCCAGCGTGGGCGGCTCCACGACGTCGTTGACCGCGCTAAACGACATCTCAAATCGCATAGCCGGCTTCATGAGAGGTAGCAGGAAGCACATCTTGTACGTCCCGGTCTGCTCCGCCTTGAAAAAGATTTGGCTGTTGTCGCCAAACGTGTCCAGCTGCTCGCTGAGTGGGATCTCGGGACCGCGCTGGCCCGGCTCCGTGCCAGGGGCGTAGAGTTTTGTGCGGATGCCGGCAAGACGGGTGTCAATGCAACGGTGCTGAAACGCCACCGTCACCGGATCTTCCTGAGGGTCGCGGTAGGCGTTGTAGTTTAGGCACAACTCTTTGCCGGGAAGCAGCTTCACGTACACACCGGAGAACAGATTGTAGGAGTTCGCCCCTACAGCTGAAACAGTGGTAGTGGCCGTGCTGAGGAGGACCAGCGCGGCAACGAGGAGGAGCAGCTTTGCAGCTGCAGCAGCATTAGTCATGATGCCGATGCGTGTGAAACTGAGAAAAGCGAAAGAGAAAGAGAAAGAAAATAAAAATAAAACGGTTGAAAAATATACGATGATGAGAGGAGCAGAAAAAGATATATACGCGATTGCAACCGATGCTCTTGTTTGCAACGCCGCGAACGGCTGATGGTCACTGTGTGTGTGTGTGGGGTAGGTTCTAAATGCAGCTTGGAGACGAAGTGTGTCAAGTGCAAAGCACGGCGCACAGTGGCTCGCATCAAGAAAGTTAGGAATGATAGAAGAGGAAGGGTGTTGAGGGACATGCAACATTTGCTTTTTACATAAAGCGCTCTGCTTCCGTCAGTGTCATCAAATTCGAATAGGAAATACGGAAATCACACAATTTAATAAAAGTTTACCGTTTAGCCGTGCTTTGCCTTATTATAATAGCTTTGCAAATGCTATCTATATCAGAGCGCGCTGTACCGCTAAAGTGGCAACACCGCATAGTCACACAAATAGACGTGCCGTAGACATAGTGATTCAACTAGAATATTTTAAACGCAAAAGAAAGATTAACATACGTCGAAAACAACAACAGAAAACATCAGTGTTATAGAGGTAAGAAAGCAATGCAGAGGAAAAAACAAGCGAGGAATTTTTTTTGTTTTATGCTTGGGCAATCTTTTCCTTTGACACAGCAGCGCATTCATAAAGTTGTCACAGTGCGGAAAGTATTCCCTTTTTGCTCTTTCTTTTCGTGGTCGTAGACACCACGCAAGACTTCGCAACACACACATGAAACCTAAAAATAAATGAATCAAAGATGGCCGCCTGGGTCAATTGTCAAGACTGCACAAGTCAGAAAGTCTTGACCGGCGTCAAAGGCTAGCCATCCAATGGACAGAGAGATGGGCTTGCACCACTCAACAACGGCAGCGACCTAACATATAGGAAGACCAATAGACAACAACAAAAAGATCATGTGGAAAACAGGGGGGAGAGAAAAAAAAGAAAATGACAATGTACAATCGAGCGGATTCTAGTAGGAAAAAGAAAAACGATGTTAAAGCATGGAAGAGCAACAGAAAGCACGTGCATATACATGCTTTGACACCCACACACATACATACGCACACGCGTCAACCTTGTAAGTGAAGTTTGCCGCCTGCAGAGCGCAGCAATTTGAGCGGAAAAAACAAAGGGCCAACGTTACCTACACCAAAACCTTCACACGCCTCACAAAATAACTTTCATCCATTCTAAAGAAATTTTGACAACTGCTCACATGCGTGCGAGCGTGTTCTACTGAGAAAAAGACTACCACCAACGCGCAAATGCCTGTGCAAGGCGATCAGCCGTGGTGCTGTTTCCCTCCTCTTGCGCAGACCGCTGCTGGCGCACACGCGCGGCCAGCGAGTTGTTCTCAGGGTTGCGATAAACCATGACGGAGCGAAAAAGGCTTGTGGCAAAATTCTTCGCAGACTGCACGTAGGTCGGCCGCCGGGACCCCTCGTCGAAGAAGAAGCTGTTGTTGAGACTCTGATTGCCGCCGTCGCCGCCCTGGTAGCGCATCCGCTCAGCGCTGGCGAGGATGTTCTCGTAGCCCGCCTCCGCCAGCAGGTTCTGCAGCGGCGCCTGGGCAAAGGCGGACAGAAAGACGCGGATCTGATGCGCACTGGCGGTCACGGTGTACGAGATGACGCCGCGTGTAGTCTGCAGGATTTCCTCGATGTCGGCAATGTCTGTCATGGCATCCAGCGCTGGGATCTCCAGCACGATGGAAAGTGGGCAATCCTTGCCCACCCCACGAATCACCTCGGACGGCCGCACCGCGTCCCCGTTGACCCGCCGCGTCTGCCGCGAGCTGCAACTTGTCGTCTCGTAGCCCGTGCCGTTCGACACAATGGACAGCTGATCGGCATCGCCGGCGGTGTCCACGCCACCCGGCATCACCGCCACGATGGTGTCGTACTCGCCCACCGCGTTGGACAAGTCTTTCAGGTCGTTCGAGCTGCCGGTACGTGGGCGGGGCTCGCCTTGGGTGGCCGGGGTGGTGCCGAGAGGGCCAGCGCCGGCCTCCTGCTCCGCACGGCGCGCGACCACCCGCTCACGAGGGTCGCCGTCGACGAAGGTCGGGGCAAGAAGGTCTAAGGTGTTGCTCGAGATCTCGCACAGCTCCGGGTCGTCGTACTGGGCGGCGTCGTAGATGTCCACCACGCCGTCTAGCAGCTCACGGTCGTTGCCCAGCAGCTCTAAGTTTTCCGGGTGCTCGGCCAGGAGGTAAACAGCCTCGAGCGACAGCTTGCGGATGTCGCGGTCTTTGCTGCGCAAGAAGCGGGAAAGGGTCGGCAGCGTGTTGCGCCGCGCCACCGCCGGGCGGGCGTCGTAGTTCTGCAGCAGGGCATGAAAGCGGCGGACGAGAGAGAGCTCGGTGTTGATGGTGGCCATTGTGCAATCGTCAACAATATAGAGAAGCCTGGAGAGAGAGAGAGAGAGTTTCGCCCGACTTCGTTGCAAAAACTACCACAACGAGTAAGAAAGCAAGTTGGGCGAAGCCGTCAAATGAAAGGTAATTATTTGTAGATCGTGAGTTGGGATTGCGGTGCCGGCGGAGCTCGCACGCTAAATTGAAAATGCCGCTACTATAAAGGAGGATGTATAAATTTGGTTCTGTCTTTTGTTGTGAGGGTGTGTGAAGAAGAGTTTGACGAAGAAAAAAAAAAGAAAAGAGTCTAACGTGTATAAATGTCTGCTCGACACCAACGTGTTTCTAGCCGCTAGGCTTGTGCGCAGGAGCTGCACAGAGAAAAAAAAATGGAATTGGAGGGGAAAGTGAGGAAACGAGAAGTGATGATTTATTCGCGGAAAACGCATAGCATAGGTTGAGAAATTGTTGTTGTAACATATGTCGAGCCCGAAGTCAGACAAGCCAAATTACTGCCCTCAAGTCTTTCAACAATCGTCTAGACCTTGTGTTGCAACAGCGATGGCAAGAAAGCTCCAGGGCATCTACAAATTGCGCAGAAAAAAAAATTCGCAACACGTTGGCTGAAAATGTATCCTGCTCTATTCAGCACAGTCTAGAACGTGGAAACCTACCCAATTGTTCGAAGGTTAAACCAAAACTCTAATACCTGTTTATGGTGAAATGGCAAAAGGTCGGCTTTTAGTAGCAATAATGCATATCACGTTCTCGACATTCAAAAATTGGAAAAGAAAAAGAGACCATCGAATACAGACAATGCGCACAAACAGTAATTGCCACTCTCACCGCCCTCCTCTTTTTATTTTTCTATCTAGAACGATTCACTGGGTTTTGTCTCCACCTTAAAACCACCCTTGCCGTCCGGCACAATGCGGGAGACAAACTGCTCGGGAATGGCACGTTCCACCACATCATCGTCGTCCTTCTCGGATGGGAAAAGCACGTTTACTGTGGAGCTGCAGGCCGTGACCACCTCCGTGTTGCGGGCCTCCTCGCGGTCCAGCAGATAGATGTTGATGCTCGACGATCGCTCCACCGCCACCGTCGGCGCCGCCTGCGCCACCTGCACGTCGCAGTTTGTGCAGTTCAGCACCTCCAGCGAGGCCACGATCGTCTGCAGCGCCACCTGCACCTTGGTGCAGTTCACCACACTAACCGAGTTCACCTTGTTTGTAAGAGTGATGTAGACGTGCTGGCAGTTCTCAATGCGGACGGCGTGGCGCATTTCCACCTTGTCCAGCTCCAGCTGCAGCTGTTCCGTCGGCGTGCCGGCGTGGTAGCGCACCGTCCACCGCTTGTCGCCTTCCAGCTCCAGCACCGGGGCCTGCGTGGGTGCGGTATCTGCGGCGACGGCGCCACCCTCGTCCTTCTTCTGCGCCGCACGCCGCGCCTCCGCGGCGGCCTTCTTCTTCTCGAGCTCCGTCATGTCGATCTCACCGTGCTGGATGTTTTTCTTGTACGCCTTCTCGTCGTCCGTGACGTGGCGCAGGCGGGAGGTGATGTTATCGCCGCCTTTGCGAATTTCAGCGAACATGGCCGCTGCTGCTCCGCCGACGCCTCCTGCGTTGCCAGATGCGCCATCACCGTCCTTCGGTGGCGGCGGTGGCGGTGGCGGTGGCGGTGGCGGGGGT
>MDUD01009166.1:0-25173 GCA_002216565.1 Crithidia mellificae | reverse complement strand
TTCTTTTTTAAAACTTCTCTGCAACAGAATCACAGACTTTGCTGAGCATTATAGAACAGTTTTGCTTAACTTTTTGTATTCTTTTCCATTGAAGCAACTGTTTTCAGTCTAAATTCGCAATGTACAATCAGGCTTTTTGCCCTCTGCAAGTGCCTTCAGCAAACGGCCCTGCCCAGGCAACGGCGAAGCCATCCCTATCCGTGTTGCCAGAACACACAAAAGCACCGAGCGAAACCAGCGTCGTTCGCGCGGCCACCTACGCGTTGTGGGAGCAGCTCTACAGCGCCTCCTCCACCTCCCTCAGCGTCGAGCGCCTCATGTATCTTCGCATGGCCCCGCTCGGCGAGAGGAGCGGCACAGCAGCAGCAACAGAACGAAAACCAGAGCTGTGTGACGGGGATATGCAAACGTCACGTGCGAAGGAGCTGCAAAGCGCAGGTGCGCAACCGCCCGTGCTGAACGGTGTTGTCGGTTCGGTACCCACAAGTGCTGCTGCTACTGCTGCTGCTGCTGCTGCCTCTCCGCCACCGTGGGTGGAAGCTCTCTTTTCCCCTGTGGCACCTGTCTCCAAAACTTCTATCGCGTGTCGCGTGCCAGCGACAATGCCGTCCCCTGCGCCGTGCAGGGTGCCCGTCGATGCATCGTCTTCGCCGCACCCGTGCCCTGCTTCCGCGAAAGATGGAACAGAAGCCAATGCGGAGGATTGTGCCCCACAACTCGTTCTGCACGCAGAGGAGGAAGAAAGGGCTTCGAAAGCGTTAGTAGAGAGGGTTTCAGCTCACCGAACAGGCACTCCGTCACGTGCAACAAGCCAAGCGGAGGTGGATGCCACGCCACGTGCTCTTTGTCAGAAAGAAGAAACGCACCTTCGAGAAGCTGGGCGTGGGTCTACGGGATTTCCATCAGCACCGCCTCCGCCTGCGATGCTGGAGATCAGTACAACTGAGTCTACTTCAAAAATAGTGAGCGTCAGCGCCGACACAGCCTCCGCAATTGTCTCTGTCAGAGAAGAGCTAGAGTGCTCCCGTATTGTCGATGTAAACACATCTGGAGGAGAGGAGCACGATGAAATCGAGGCTGATACGATGGGCAGCCAAAGGGACTCAACTGCGCTGCAAGCGCGTGACTCGATGGCAATGCGACTTCAGTCGCAGGGGTGTCGTCGTCAGGCGACTGCCACGGCTGCAGCTACCGCAAAAACAGCAACAACAACAACAACAGAAATAACAACATCCGCTGCCCCATTGCAGAGTTCCTGCGCTATGTCTTTTCTTTCTGACGAAATGCCACCTGCGTCAACGTACGATGTGACGTCACCGACGCCGCTGCCTTCGTCCTCTGCGGAGGTGGGAGGAGACAGGGCCCCTTCACCGGCTTCAGTGTTCGACAGTGCAGCCTCGACCTTGTGGGTGGATGAGGGGCTTATGGGAACAGTTGAAGTACAGAGCAATCCTTTTGGAAGAGACGACGAGAATGTTGTGGTGCATGCGACGCCGAATTTGGCGGCGGCGGAAGTGGGGACGAAGACGGCAGAAGACGAGCAGCCGGGGTGCGGCGAGACGGCGACAGAGAATGTTGACGGCGAAAAGCTGAGAGACGAAGAAAACGAAAGATTCAAGACCGCACTGTCAACGCCACGCCCACCAACGCCAACACGTGAGCTGGAGGAGGTTGACGATTCTCGAGCAGCAACGAGGCGGGCCGAGACGGCGCCGCTCTCTCCCTCTTCTCTAGCCACTCCCGCGTGTGCAGCGGTGTGCAACGACGATGTGGAGCCCACGCTGCCTATGCTGTACGAAGAAAACAAGAACGAAGAGGAGCAGCAACAAACGCACGTGTCCGAGGACGAGGACGTGGATATCGGTCTTGTATCCCTCCGCACCTCGCCCGTGACGGCTGACCGGGAACGAAAAGCAAGAACGGCAGCAGCACATCAGACGCAGCACACCCCATCCCCTCAGCCCGTCCGCCTCTCTGGCGCGTCCCCTGGCCCTGTTGTGCGCCTCACCGACACCATGACCGCCATCGCGTATGGCTCCACCACGACGGCGGGGTCCGATACCCCCGCACTGTCGCTCTCCGCCTCCCCTCTGGCTGACCGTGATGGACTCGTCTTCAGCCCACCGCGGCAGCGGCAGCGGCAGCAACGCCGGCAGCGTCGACGCAGACGGGAGCCGAGTGACGAGGACAGCACGTCAAGCTACAGCACCACGACAACGCCACAGCTGCGACAGCAACAACATCAGGAACATCAACAGCATCAGCGCCAGGTTTTCTTCCCGTCGCTCTCGCGTTCCGCCTCTGCGACACCTGTTCCGCTCCACGACCGCCAAACGAGAGAAGCAGGGGAAAACGGCACTATTTTTGAAGACGTGGCGGAAATGCATGCCGATGCCTCAACTGGTGAAGAAGTGGCAGGAGGTCCAGAGGGCTGTCCAAAAAATGGAAACGAGCCTGTTCAGGAAGACACAGATGAGCAGCCGCGTGAGTTGAATGCGTTTTTTGCTGCCGCGTCAGCTTCTTCATTATCGAACGAAAAACAGTCTTCCCTTGCAGAAGTTCTTTTTGTTGGCAGTAATGTGGACGCAGAGGCCGGGGAGACGGATGCGGTTTTGGTGGGTGCTGTTGAACCGGATACAGTCGCCTTGAACGACAAAGGAGAGGAGGCGAGCCACACGGCAGAAAGAGTTTCGACACCTGCTGAGCTGCCGTCGTCCCTTCCGCGTGAGAACGTCGATCCCTCTGCTGCTGAAACAGCACCTTTGTCGATGCAACAGCGAGTGCAGGAGGAAAGCGCACGCGTGGTCGATGACGCCGACGATGCCGTGACGGAGGACACACCTGCGACGGACGCTGCTCCAGCGGTATCGTCCACCGCTGCCTCCCTGCTCCCGATGGACTTGCGCTCCCCTGATCAACTTTCCGTCGGCAGTTATAGTTTCAGCAGTGCGGGCGCGAGTGCCGGTGGCGCTGGTGGTTTAGGCAGCAGCTGTACTCCTGCGGATGTGCGCTACACGGCGGCTGCGCGACCCATGGCGCTGGAGGACGATGACGGCGATCGAGGCCGTGCGTTCGACCACCACACCGTCACCGAAGTGGGGCATAACAGTTCAGTAGAGCGCGACGCGGACGCTAGCGCTGACGCGCGGCCGTCTGCTGACTCGCTATCCCCTGCCCCTCGCCGCACATCTGCCATCTCCGCCACCTCACCGTCGTCGACGTCGTTGGCACGGCACGCGGCTTCCCCCGCACGTCGCTCCATCTCCACCATGGACTTTGCCTGGGCTGCGGAGGCGGACACGGCACTGCGGCAGCAGCAGCAACGACTCAACTCCAACTCGCTTGCCAAGAGCGCCGGCGCTGTTCTGAGTATCAGCGGCGGCGACGGTCGAAGTCCGACTTACGCCTCGCTCTCTCCCGCCACCGCAAACAACAATCTTGCCACCGCGCCAGTGGGACCGCAGGCCTACCACCCGCTGCCGGATGGCGCCATCGGACTTCGCGGCCCTGCCTCTGCGCGCGAGGCGAGTTTCAGCAACCACGAGGTGTCCTTAGGCGGCAGCCCGAGCTGGAGCGTGTCGCCACAGCCGCAGGACCCACGCGTGCGCTTCTGCGCAGGTGCTGCCTCGGTGATGTTCTGTCCAAATGCGGATGCTCAATCGCATTCAGGTGTCCACGATAGACGTGCCAGCGCAGCAACCGTAAATGCCGCCTCCGAGAATTTACTCCACCGTGGCGATGGTGGTGCGAACAACGTTTTTGCGTCGCCAATGCGGGTGGCATCGTCTGCCTCCGCTACCCCGCCGCCACCAGCCCGGTTGCAGACCCACCGGTACGAGAAGCAGCAGCGTCGAGTGCTGTCTGTCTCTCCGCCAGCCTCCTCCTCGCAAAAAAAGCTCAACTCTGCGCACTTTGCAGGGGTGAAGCGACCGCGCACGGCGGTGGCAGCAACATCAACAGCCGTTCTCGTCACGCCACGCAAAGACGGCGGTGGTCAAGGTGCGCAAGTTGAGGCGTCCGCCGGGGTGAGTACGACTGGCCACGACGTGCATCAATACAGCAAGGAAGTGCTGGTGGCACGGGCCAAAGAGTTTTCCACCTCACCGCAGCCGCAAGAAGTGCCGCCGGCCAACATGAAAGGCAGCGACGGTGTGCTTCGTAAGAAGCCGACGCGACGCGAGCGGCGAGCGGCAAAAGCGGCCTCGGCAAACAACAGCAACAACAGCAATCTGCACAGTCGAGAGATGCTCAGAGGGGTGCCGTCAGCGACTACCGCGGCGGCTACGGTGGGTGGCGCGGCAACCATGCGCCGCTGCCGCGCTCGCCAGAACGCGCTGTCGGCGACTCACCTGTCCTCGTCAGCCGCGGCGACGGCGGCAGCGGTGGCGAATGAGTTCATGCTGCCCCGCACCGCCTCCCTGGAGCCCGCGCCGTCGGTGGCGCGGGCGGCGTCGCCGCCGCCGCCGCCGTTGCAACTACGCACGCGCGCGGACTGCAACCTTCACAACAGTCTTCGCAGCCTTCCCACCACGGGTTGCGCGGCTGCCACGGTGTCCGGCAAAGGAACGGGCTCGTCGTCGACTTCAGCAAGCTCATCGCAGCGAAAGCAGAAGGCGAAGAAGGCAGGACCCGTCAGCGGCGACTCTACCAGTGCTCACATGACGAAGAATGTCGCAAGGCCCCGGAAATTGTCGATCGTGGCGCTGAACCAGAAACTTCAGATGTCGAAGCACTCGGGCAAAGAGAACTAGAGCACGGTTATCTTACTCTGCATCAGCTCTTTCTCTGAGTAATGGTTAAATCTTAGATCTCAACTACTTAGAAAAAAAAAAGTGAGGCTGAGACACCTGCTCACTTCTATTTTTATCTTACTGTTTCGCATTTTCTACAAACATCTCTTACAACGCTTGCATTGCGCAGCTTAAAAGATTTTTTTTTTTACCATTTACTTTTTAGATTGTAATCTTTATACTGTTTTCCGTTCCTCACTAGACTTTTAGATTGATGGCTTTGTCTTTCAAACCAAAAAATTGCAACAGAAACAAACAAAAAAAAACTAGCGAGGACGTGAAGTTTATAAGATGGTCGCTTATGATCAATACATGCAGAGAATGAGACACCGATACTCTGTCGAGAAAGAAGTGCTTGCCTTTGTTGCTTCGTTTGTTTCACTGACCAAGTGCACTTAGCGTACAAATGGCCGGCAACAACTGCGCAGACAGTGTGCGTGTGTTTGCGCATTCGCGAAACTACGCGAGACTTAAAACACTTGCACCCTTCCTTTTGCTCTCTCCCAAATGAATGCTTTGCGCCACTTCACACTCACTTTCCCAATCTCTTCTCGATCCTTGTTTTCTTTTTATTCACACCCACAGCACCCTCCGAAACGGAACACACACAAACAAAATATATACATTATCATTTAGTAATGTCCGGGTCCTCCTCGCCTCCCCCGCCGCCGCCGCCGCTGACACCAGAAGAGAAGGCGGCGCGCGATGCCCGGCTGCAGCGCGAGCATGAGTCCTACATCCGCGGCATCGCCACCATGCGCTCCTTGCCGCGGCTGCGCTCGACCATTGCCGGCGCCGGCGGCAAGACGAACACCATCACCCGAATTGCAGAGGAGCGAGAGGAGATGCGCCAGCAGCACCTGCGCAGCGCCGCCGAGAAGGCCGCGGAGCAGCAGCAGCGCCGTCAGCAGCACCAGGCGAAGGTGGAAAAGCTGGAGACGGCGCAGGCGAAGAAGCGGCAGCGGCGTGCGGCGAAGCAGCAGCGGCGGAAGGCAAAGCAGCAGGCGAAGCGGCAGAAGCGGGAGGGGTCAGCCGCATCGCGCAGCTCCGACAGCAGCGAGGATTCAGAGGATAGCAGCAGCAGCAGCAGCCGTAGCAGCAGTGATGAGGCGTCAGACAGCGACCACGACGACTCGAAGAGCGCATCGTCGTCGTCGTCGGCGACGAGCTCAAAGAAGTCCAATTGATCGTGGCTTACAAACCTTTTTTTTTCGTTGTGTGGTTTTGCACTGCTCTTAAGAGTGTATGTTGTGGGTTTAATTGAATTAAACAAATTGTCCTCCTATCTCTCTTCTGGCGCCGACTGCAGCTTATTTTTTGTTTGTTTGTTTGTTTGCTTGTCATTCGTGGCCGTTTAACCTCCACTATATGCTCTTGCATCCACGTGCCATTCATGTTCGCACGTTGTGCAATAAGCATAATATCTGGGAACGAAGAATAACAACAAAAACACCACAGTCTGGATTTATTTGCAAGCTGGATTTGCTTATCTTCGTTTGAAGCGGCCTCAACCAATTGAAAGTGTTCGGAAGACTTCGAGCGCATCGCAAAAGCACTCTTAGTCTGCTTTCTGAGCTTCTACATGTGCCGGTAGTAGCATAAGATGTGTCGCAACTCGAAAAACAGAGTTTCTTTTTGTGTGTTCTCATTTTACGTTCTGCTTCATTTTTTTTTCCTTGGCCTGTCTCTCTCGCTCTCTCTCTTTCTCGCGTCTATACTACTCTTTTTTCGGCTACCCACTATCCGCTGCATTTACGGTTCCACTCGTTTGAGCAGTTACTATCTCACCTTCACACCTTCGCGAGTGTGCGTGGTTTTTTTCCCCCTCTATTTGGGTGGCTCTCAGTGTCACCCATTCCCCAAACCATAGGAAGCCGCCCATAGACTTTTGTCCAGGTAGACAATCTTCAAATTTCATAAGCTCGTACGACCTACTTTTCTCTCTCTTTATTTCTCTCTTTTTTCTTTATGTGTGTAAGTGTGTGGCTGCAAAGTCTCTGAACAAGCCAAAAGTCGCGTCTAATCAAACCTTATCTTATAATACTCGTTTCTTTTCTATTTGGGCAAAAGTTGCAGTACACCTGTCTGCAGACAATTCGCGCGTAACAATTTATAAACAAAATCGAATTTTGTGCTGTGAACCAAAATTCATTAACAAAGCAAAAATCTCTTATTTTTTCTTTCTTAACCTTTTTTTTTCTTCTTGCCTTTGCACTCTTCCCGGGCAAACTCTATCGGAAAGCTGGTTAACGTCGTTATACAAGCAAGCCCGCTCGCTCTTTCTATATATCATCTCATTGCACGCACACACACACACATACGAGTAATATCACACACTGTAACAGTGTGAGTGTCAGCACATTCGGCTTTGTTTTTTCCTCTTCAAATTCTTTTCCTTTTTGTTCCTGTGTTTTGGTCGATTTTCTCTTTTCTTCTAGCGGTTTTCTGTTGTTCCCCTTTGTTGTATTAAGGACCTGTTCACGAGTGACTTGTAGACAGTGCTTTCATTTACTCAAAAAATCTGCTGTGCTGCTTTTCTCAGTTTTTCTTTTAGCTTCTTCTTTTTTTTTACAAGTTGCCGTCTTTAATTTTTGTGTCTGCTGTCGAGGATAGCGTCTCGTTTCATTAAGACGACATTTCTTTTTTCTTGGCGCCTTTCTTTTTTTGCTGCTTCCCTGTCTCATTTTTGCCTTTTAAGTTATCCGTGTCTTTTCTGCTTCTGCTTTATCCTTTACAAACAAAAACCTTTTTCTTGGATTTTCAATTCCTAAAATTGGGTAGCGTTTGATTCTCACAGACTCTGCCGTGAGATTTATTTGCATTGCCCGACAACTTTAGAAGTCGAATTAATCAACGAAACAAAACATTTTAAAAAAGGTTTACCCACCAAATTTAATAGCCATGACGTATTTACTTGTTGTTTGCATCGCTGCGTTTGTTAGCTACATTGTTGCCACCGCCGCAGCATCCTACTTCGCGAGAAGGTTCCCGTGGCTCAACTGCATTCGAGAGGTGCGACCGCGGCAGTGCGGGCATCACCTCCTGTCTTATGGCGTGCTGCTCATCTACTTGTTGTTCTGTGCATGGTCCCAACACGACGAAGCTTTCTTTTTCACCGATGTGCGTCTGGCCGCCACGTCCTCGTCGTCGCCGTCGTCACCGCCTTCCGCAGCGTCGTGGATCGACGTGCACGCCGGCGCCGCTGCCAGCAGCGCATCCGTATGGCCTGTGCGTGTGGTCGCTGCCTCCTTTGTTTATGTGGTACGTGCCTTCCTGCTGCCCTGGACGCAGTTCGCCATTCTCCTCCCCTCCGCAGCACCCACCACATCGTCGCCTTCGTACACGTCCTCTCTGACGTCCTTCGCGGCTGTCGTGGCGTACAGCGCGCTCACGGCGTTCGCCCAGGCGGTCACCGCCACGTGCCTCTACGGCTCCTTCGCCGTGTGGTGCAACACGCGCTGGCGCTTCGCTGCCCTCCGCACCGTGGAGCGCCACGCGGACTTGTGGGCGTTGTTGTTCCCCACCGGCCCCGCCGAGGCTGCCTCGGTGCTTGGCATGGAGGCTTGGCAGAACTCCCAGCAGCAGCAGCAGCAGCAGCAGCAGCAGCAACTTGACGGGTCGTCGGACTCACTCACCTGGAGCTCCCTGCCTCCGTTAACGCCGCCCGCGTCGGTGACGACGGCGACAAACGCGCGCCGCGCCGCCGCCGCTGCTGCTGCGTTTCGAAGAAGCGGCCGCGTCAACGCTGTGAATGCCGGCGCGACGCTTCTGCGTGGGCAGCCGCGACGGGCCCGGTCGGTTTCGCGCAGCCAGCTGAGCCTACCACGCTTCAGTGCCCCTGGCGGGGCGAGCCGGAACGGTGGAGTGAACAGTGGCAGTGTTGAGGATGGTAGTGGGCGTGACGCACCCGATGTCACAGTAGAGGAAGAGAATCAGCAGCGGCGGAAGCTGCTGCGTGTTCGGCAGCGCTTTCTGGCAGCCTTTTGGGCCACCGACACCCTCGTTCTTCTCTTTGCCTTCTCCTTCTTTAGCACGCTGGCTGCAAGTCGGGTGGCGGTGACGGCCGTGGTGGCCTCCCTCCACACGCAGCACGCAGCCGCAGCCGCAACGACAGCGCCGATAGCAGCAGTGAAGAGTCTCTTTAGCACGTCATCGGGGCTTGCCGCGGGGACGTGGACCGACTACACCCCGCATCCCACAGAGGGCTACGTCGCGCTCCTAGGGTTGTTTTATCTGACTTTTCTGCGGCTACGGCTGCGGCGGCAGAGCGCGTATTTGCGCGAGCTTCTGCAACTGCTGCGGTCCGGGTCGACCTCGACGGGCGGCCGCGCTGCCGCCGGCTCGCGTCGCTGCAGCTCTCTCTCCTCCATCCCGCTGCCCCGGCAACGTCGACCGCGGCTGCAGCACAATCTTGGCAGCGGGTTCAACAGCAGCAGTGTTGGCGGCCTCCGTGCCTCGCGGTCGAGTCTCGGCAGACCTGCCCGCATGTCCGCCGCCGCGGCTTCCCCGCTCTCCCCGATGTCGCCGACCGACCTGCTGTACAAGCCGGGCTTCGACGACGCCACCTTTTCTGGTATGGTCACCCCGACACCACAAGAATGTCAGCACACACTGCAGCAACAACAGTCGTCGTCATCGCTGCAGTCCGCCACACCTGGCAATGTGCAGAGTGCGGCGTTTTATTTACATCCAGATGAGCGGGCGCGGCAGGGCAGTGACAGCAGTGCGGTGTCATCTGGCGAGAGCGAGGCGCGCTCGACGTCGCTCTTTGCTCGCTGGAGCTTTCGGCTGCTGAAGTCGACCGCCGCGCGAAGCCGCGACAGCAGCCGCGTTAGCCGCAGCAACGCCAACGGCACGGAGAAGGTGTCTGGCGGGTCCGCGTCGGCCACGGCCACCGCCGCAGGACCGACCATGACAAGCCTGAACCAAATGAAGTCCGCTGCCGCATCGTCCGCCACCGCCTCCGCAGCAACAACAGGCGTAAACAAAGAGGGTGCGGTGGAGTTGTTGATGGTGCAGGCAAATGTGCCGCACTTTCGCTTTGTGGTTCTCGCCAGTCTCGCGCTGTGTGCCCTGCAGCTCGCCCCTGCCTCCACGGGCGTGTGGTCGGTGGCGCTTTTAACGGTGAGCGGGTGTGCTGCCGGCACGGCTCGCCACGCCCTGCACGGCCCGTTGCGGTGGATTGCCACGGAGTACCGCAAGGTGCTGCAATGCTCCTGGTGGACCCTCTTCTTCTCCCGCGCCTTCAACCCACGCTCGATGGACGTGACGAAGGCCGTCGACGCCTTATCGCAGCAGCAGCGTCGTCATCTGATGGTGTTGCAGGCTCTCGGCACCCGCCACCACCACCCGTCCTCCACCGTCGAGGAGGATGAGGACTGGGTGACGGAGGAGGCCAATGGATCGTTCGCGGTGAACGCACTCGTGGAGGCGGCCTTGTCCGCGCCAGGCACGGCTGCTGCCTCCACCACCACCACGACTACCACGCCGCCCTTGTCTTCCCTGCACCGCTACGCAGATCGCACGGGTGTAAGCGGCGGGCGTGGGGAGTGGAATGCCGATGGGTCAACGACGACGGTGACGCCTGACTTGGCGCCGCGGCCGCGCTCGCACGGGAGCGGGAGTGGCGGCAACGCCGGGGGCACGGACTCGGTCGACACCGCCAGCCTCTCAACTTCGTCCGCCGCGACGGCGGTGGCGATTCTCGGCGGGGTCGAGGACGTTGAAGTCGGTGGCGTGTTGGCCGACTACGACGCCGCCTCTGCCGGCCACGGAGAGATGGAGGGGGCGTACGGGATGGGCGACGACGCGATGGACGATAGCGCCGTCACGGCCATCTCCCCCACTCAGTTCTGGCACGGGGTGGCAACGAAGGTGCTGCAGCAGTCCGCGGCGAGCGCGGCTGGCATGCACGACGCCCCGTACCCTGCCATGGATCACTGCCCGAGCAGTGTGGGCCACAACGGTCTCCTGCACACCGGTGGGTTGACGGGCTCCTTTGCCGGCCCGGCGTCCACGACGCTGACCGGGTCCTTCTCGGGTCTGCCGCCGCTGCCGGGGATCGGAGCGGGGATGGTGCAGGTGACGAACGGCAGCCTCGGTGAGCCGAACGGGTCGGCGCCGCCGTTCACGAACGCAAGCTTTCTCGGGGTCACCGACCCGTTCCGCGTGGCAGCCGCGCCGCCGATACCGCCGCCAAGCCCGTCCAACGCCAACGCCACGTCCACCTCCTCGGCGAACGTGATCGCGACGGCCCTGATGCCCGCCACGCCAGGGCTGGAGCTCGGCAACGACCTCCGCCCCGGTTTCAAGAGGGAGAAGATGAAGGGTTCGATGCTGCTGACGGCGCCGGCGGCGGCTCGGGTGGGCGCGGCGGCGGAAGCGGAGGCCGCGGCGGAGCGAGAGCGGGCGGCAGAAGCGGAGAGGGCGCAACAGGCGCGGGAGCAGGAGGAGGAGGAGGCGGAGTCAGCTGCGCTTGCGGCGGCGGCGGCAGCCCTCTCCGCCTCCGCGCATGGCGGCAGCCCGCACAGTGACGAAACTAATCCTGACAACAACAACTGTCATGTTGATGGTGGGGCGGAGCAGTTGACGGTGGGCAGCGCGAGCACGTCTCTCGACGCGTCGCCCGGCGATCCGATGAAGGAGACTTCCTCTGGGCCTTCGCTGGAGGAGGCGCAAGAGGACAGCGCCGATGCACAGCACGGGGACAGCAAAGGAGAGGAGGTGTCTTCCTCCCCTCCGGGGGAGAGCGGTGGGTGGCTGTCGCGTGCGCTGGCCACTGTTGTGCCGGGTCTCGTCGGCCACCGCAGCTTCGCCGGCTCGTCGTCCTCGTCTGCCTCCCACCACCACCACAACAACGCCAGCGATTCGCATCAGACGGACAGCAACAGCAGCAGTCGACGCGCGTCCCGCCCCACCTCACCCCCAGACCCGTCGTTCTCCCCTGAGCCTTTCACGAGTGAGTTGCCGGCTGCCGTCGTGCACAACATCTCCATCGCCGGCAGCTTCTCCGCGGCCACCTCGGCCACCGCCCGCGCGCTGCTGCAGAGCGAGGAGGGCTTTGCCCGCTTCCTCGCCAGCGTGCGCCGCGACGGCGACAACACGTACGCCCTGCAGAACATGCTCAGCTCCCACGGACACACCTACGGCCGACGCGTGGATGCGAAGGGCCGCAGCGCGCTGCACTACGCCGTCATGGGCGGCTTCGTCCACGGAGTGTGGTTCCTCGTGAGCATCGGGGCGGAGCCGAACCTGCTGGACAAGGCGGGCTACGCGCCGCTGCACTACGCCGTGCTCTACCACACCGAGCACTGCCTCTCGCCCACCATCACGGACGAGAACACGAGTCAGGCGGTGCAGCAAGCGCGGCACATGCTGGGCATCCCGGTCGTGGCCACTGCCTCCGTGCAGGCCCCCGAGGCGGCGCGGAAGCGGCGGCAGATGCGGCAGCAGCGACACCGCCGCTTCATGCAACAGCGGCTGCAGGCGGCGTACAGCGCCAGCACGTCCGCCGCGACCACCAACACCACAAACAACTACAACAACTGCAGCGGCCTTCGCGATGCCAGTACCGTGATGATGAGCAGTGAAGAGCAGCAGCAGAATCAATTGCTGTTGAACAGCAGCAGCACCAGCAGCAACGTGTGTGTGGAGTCTCACTCCGCCAACACGAGTACGAACAGCGACGCCTCGCTGCGGCACCACGGCGGCAGTGCCAACGCGGACACCGCAGGAGAGGAAAACGACTTCACCAACCACAGCAGCCACCGACGCTCGACCACTGCGGGCAGCAGCAGCAGCAACAACAATAATAACCATCACGCCAACAATGCAAACAGCACCCCGCTCGGCATTCCTCGCAGTCCTGTTGAGGTCGATGGCGCCAACAGCTCTCTGCTTAACCTGCTCCCCACCGGCGTGCCCGACGCACTCGATCAAACGGACGTGGAGGAGCCGGTGTCGAGCGTTGCGGTGGTGGCGGCGGCGGCCATGGCGCAGGAGGAGCGCGGGCAGTGGTACGGCATGGTGGGTCGCCTGCTAAGCCTCGGTGCCCTCGTCGACTTCCCCACCTCGCGCGGCCTCACCGCACTGCACCTCGCCGTGCTGCAGGGCTCCATCGGTCTCATCAACACCCTGCTGCGGGAAGGCGCGAACCCGCTGCTTGGGTCGGAGCTGGAGACACAGTCTTTCCTGTCCGCCGCCAACGCCGCGCCGTGGGAGGAGGAGAACGTCGATGCGGAGCGGCAGGAAAAGCCCAGCGAGAGTGGCGCCGCAGGAGCAAAAGAGGAGCTGGATAGCTCGGTGGCGTGGATTGCGCAGATCAACGCGGAGTTCCAGCGGCCGGGTGTGCGACGACGTCGACAGCAGCAGCAGCAGCAGCAACAACAACAAGCGCAGGAGAAGCAAGAGAAGGAGAAGGAAGGCGACGGCGGTAATGCGCGACGTGCGGAGTTGCTGCAGTCGTCGTACGCGTCTCTCAGGCCTGCTGGGCAGTCCACGCAGCAGCCGCAGCCGCAGCCGCAGTCAGCCCCGGTCTCCGCTGGCTCCTCGTCCTCGGCGCCCTCGCAGGAGACAGCCAGCACAGCTGGCGTGGCAGACAACTCGAATCACAACAACCACAACGACAACGATAACGCGCAGCGCCTCGGCGACGATGATTTGATGAGCTACAAGGCCCTCATTGCGAAGCGCAACGAGTGGGTGGACGTGCACATCACCAATGCCGGCAACCCCATTGCGATGGGGTACTGCAAGTCTCCGCTGCTGCTGGCCGTCGAGCTGGACGCCGACTTGGCGGTGGCCAGCATGCTGCACCACGCCACTCTGCAGGCGACCACGGCTCGCGTTGTTGCCGGGCTGCCTGCCAGCCCGAGCCGCAGCCACCACCAGACCACTTACAGCGGGAACAGCGCGAGCTACATGCAGCACACGCATCATCACCAGAGCGACACCAGCACCAATCAGAATCAACCGTTAACGACGACAACGACCCTGCTAACGAACGGCARCGGTGGTGGAGAGCACCGCGTGGGCTCTGTGTCGTTCAGCCAAGATGGCGGGTTTGCGGGTGTGGCTCCGCTGTCGTCAACCGGCACGTCGCACCTGCCGAGCTCACCCACATTGAAGGGGCCGCCGAGTGACAACGCGACGCCGGCCAAGGCGGGTGAGGCAACGACAACGACGACAACAACCACCACAACTACAACAACCACAAGTGGGAGTCAGCGCCCACCTCTCGCCCCCTCCCCGGTGCCGTCGTCCTCGTCGGCCGCCACGCCCGGCGCGCGGTCTGTCAGTGCGTGCTCGAAGGAGCCGTCCTTCACCGCGGCGTACCTCTCCAGTGTCCCGCACTCCACCGCTGTGCTGAACTCCGCTCACCCCCTGACCGACGTCACGGAGGGTGATAGCAGCATCAACAACATGCATGACAACAACAGGAACAACGACGACGCCGCCGCGACGGCGCACGTCAGCTTCTCGGCGGTGCCGGAGGCGTTTGCGGGGGTGGCTGCCCTGCTGCCCTTGCCCACCGCCATCACCGCGGTGGACAACAACAGCAACACGAGTGGGTGTGTCGTGACGGTGCCACCGCCGCTGAACGCGAGCGCTTCTGCACCTGGCAGTGGCGCGGTGGTTCGTGATGGGAGTGCCACGTCCGCACCTGCCGCAGAGGGGGTCGGCCGGCCCCAATCTTCGTCCTCCCCCTTCCTCCCGCCCTCCTCGTCGATGAGCCCGCTGCGGGGGTATCTGAACGTCGCCCACTTTGCAGGAGCGAGCAGCAGCGGCGGCGGCCCTGACAACGTCACGTCGACGGACCTGCACCCGTCCGCCGGGGCCACCGCCGACACCATCGCCACGACGATCACCACCCTTGCCTCGACGTGGGCCCGAACGTGCTGGGAACGGCCGTGCGAGCACGCCTTCAACGCGATCCACATTGCCCTGGTGCTCGGCAACGCCCAGGTGGCACGGGTGCTGCTGCTGCGGTGGACGTACGATGGCACGGTGCGCGGCGGCGCATTAGCAGCCACCGCCATGAACGCCACGACCGCAGCGGCGGTGCTGTCAAAGTCAAATTCGCTTGTCCCGCCGGTCCGCAGCACCAACAGCACGAGCACCGCGGCTGGTGGTGACCCGTCCTTCTCGGTCGGCGCTGTCCAGGCGCCGGATCGGCTGGGGGACCGCACAGCCACTATGGCGACGGCGACCACAAGCGCCTCTACGCTGACGCTGACACCGGCCGTCTCGCCCCTGCCGGCGTCCATCCCGGCTTCTCTGGCCGAGGTGCGCGATGCGGCGCTGCAGACGATGCTCAGTGGCCACAGCGGTGCAGGGGAGAGTGAGGGGATGCTTCAGCCGACGGTGGCGCAGATTACGGTGCCGATCCACGACGAAGGGGAGAGTATGGTTTTTGTGAACAACAGCCACCAAAGTAGTCACAACGAGAGCGCAGGCCCGTCCCCGCAGCACATGGTCGCGGGTGGCCCGCTGAACGCCGACAGCGACGCGCCAGCGGAAAAGAGCAGTGACGAGCACACGCCGCACCACAGTCACCACCACCACCACCACCATCACCACTCCCCACACACCCACACAACGGCGAGTGCTGCGCACGGGGCGAATAACGCTACCCTCTCCCTCACCACCTCCATCGGGGCCTCCGCCTTCTGGGTGGTGCCGCTGCGGCTGAACTTCTTTCACCTTGCCGCCATCGGTGACTCGACGGAGTGCCTGGCGTACGTGCTGCGGTGGCGCGGTGTGCCGGACTACATTCCCTGCGCGCTGGACGACGCCTTCCACGACGAGGTGCAAGCAGAGGAGTCGCGACGGGACATCAACGTGGTGCTGACCGCGACGGCGGCCCAGGACGCCTATCACCGCCGCCGCACCCACCACCGTGAGCAGAAGCGCCAGGGCAATCACCACCATCACCCGACGCGAGAGTCAACGGAACTGCTGCTGCGGAGCACGCTGCGCTCCTCTGCTGCTTCGCCTGTGATGACGGAGAAGGTGCTTCCCACCTCTGCAAGTGCGGAAGCGGTGGACACGGCGACGTCGATGAATGAAAATGCTGCAAGTGCTGAGAGCAACAACAACACCAACAACGAAGGCAGCACCCCGCAGACGGTCGACAGGGCCGACGGGGAGCCACGCGCCAACACCTTTCAGACCACCGTGGGCGGCAACAGCTTCCTGGTCAGCCCCAGCAGCAGCACGTCTGGCACTCGCACGGGCGGGACGGCCACGGCGGTGCCAACCCTGCGCACGGCGGCGGCCAGCGAGGCCGGCTTCACCGCCGCAGACAACAGAAATCACGCCACTGCGCCTCACAGCACAAGCACAACAAGCGCGAATGGGTTGCCCCGCATCACGCCGTCCACCTCTCAGCTGACGGACCTAAAAGGTTGTGTAAACCCCGCTCAGGTGGCAAGCGAGGTGGTGGTGGCGGTGCTGCCCGCGGCAGCCTCGTGCGCCTCCCTCACCTCCTCCACCACCCACACCGCCGAGTTCACCGGCGCCGCGCGCGACGCCCTCGACGTCGCCTCCAGCAGTGCCTTGTCGGACGTTTTTAACTGCACCTGGAGCAGCGGCCGCCCGTCGCTCGACACGGCGTCGTCCGGCACCGCGCAGCGGCTGTCGCGCACCACGGCGGCCGCCCACATGAACGCATCCGCCACCACCACCGCCGCATCGACAGCCGCGCCAAACGGATTGGGGCTGCCAGCGCTGACGACCCGCCGTGCGCACCGTATGCGGGTGAAGCAGCGGACGTTCATGCGGGCCCTCGTGACGCTGCTGCAGACGAACATTCGCGGTGACGCGGTGCGGCGTCGGGTGCGGACGACCGTCTTTGGCCGCGGCGGGGCCGGGGCGGTGCTGCGGCACCTCACCGAAGCCACCGCGCGGGCCGCGCTGGGTGACGACGAGGTTGTTGCGGCCAAGGCTGCCACGGCTGCGCGTGCGATGGGTGGTGGCGTCGACCCGTCCTCCTTCCTCGCCGCCGCGGACGCGGTCCCGGCGAGCCACGACACGAGCGATCCGGCTGCGGCGGCTTCTGCGGCGTTGACCGGGGAGCAGAACAGTGTCATGGCGAAGACGTGCTTCGGGTCGACGGCTGCGGCGACGGCGCTGCACACTGGCATGACCATCTGCTACGCGACGATGAACAATTTGCTGCACGAGGAGCCGCACAGCGACGTCTCCGACGATGACGACAGCAGCAGCAGCAGCAGTAATAGTGATAGCAGAAGTGATGACGGTTCCCGAAGCACCAGCGCGTCCACCTCGGCGTCATCTGTCAGTGAAGAGACGTCGAGTCTCGATAAAAACATCAATGACAGGGAGAGGGAGAAAAACACAAGACACTTATCTGAGAACGCCGTGAAGCTTCGCGTGCAGGATCGCTTGCACCGGCAACGCAGCCAGTCGAAGAAGCGAGCAGCAGCAGCAACAGCAGCGACACGCCCGCCACCACTGCCGTCACAGCGTCAGCAGCAGCAGCAGCAGGAACGGCAGCAGCGAGAGCAAGAGCGTTTGCACCACCTCCGCCAGCAGCGCCGCCGTGCCTTCGTGTCCGCCGTGGCAAAGCTCCGTCAGTGCATCGTTGGTGTCCCGATCGACATCGCCCACTTGGCGGCGGTGGAGATGGCGGTGGATCGTGCCTGTGTGGCGCTGCCCACGGCGAAGGCGCGGCGTACGCTGCAGCAGGCCCTGTTGATCGTCACACGACGGCTGCAGAACCAAAATCGGCGGCAGCACCTGGTGGATGGGCTACGTCGTAGTGCCGCTGCGGCTACTGCAAGTGCTGCTGCGGGGACGCCACTGACCGATGCAGTCGGTGCGCGACGACGCAGCCAAACACGTGGCCCTGCGCACAACAGCGAGACGGACGAGACGGTCAACGAAAGCTCCTTCGCAACATCTACGACAACAACAACGACCACCACAACCACGACAACAACGGACAGCCGCCTATTTTCCAGCTCACGCAGCACGCCCAAGATGGAAGACGCCCATCACCACCACCACCATCGACATCACCACCGCTCGAAACAACTACAGCAGCAAAAAGAACATCATCATCAACGGCGGCGGCGCAGTAGCCTTGTCGGGGTCCACAGCCCACCACACCGCGCACGCCCGCCCTCCATGGCCACCTCTGCGCCGTCCTACTACAGCACCGGCGACACGTTCACAGAAGGCAGTTCGGAGGAAACGTTTCTGGATGCCGCGACCGCCGCCTCCGTTGAGCGCCGCCGCCGCTTTCAGCAACAGCAGCGGCTTCTGCAGCTTCTCGACGCCCTGGCGACTGAGTTGAACGCGGTGGACACGCGCGGGCTAACGCCGCTGCACTACGCCATTGCGAATCAGAACGCCAGTATGGTGTACCTGCTCTGCGCCTACGGAGCGACTTTTGTCTTCGCGTCGGAGCAGACGGAGGAGCACCTAGTAGGGCACCCCGTCGAGGTTGTTGCGGCGGCTGCCGCTGCGGCGCTGGAAGGAAACAACAGTGCGGTGACTCACAACAACAACATCAACATCAACGGGAACCAGGCCGGTGGTGGTTTGGGTGGTGGCGCCGGGTCGCCCGTGACGAGCATCAGCGACATGGAGAGCAGTCGGATGGCGGCCACCGCCGCCGCCTTGACCATCTCCCCCACGACCCCATCTACCGTCTTGACGGCCTCGCCCACAGGCACCTTTGCGGCACTGCGCAGTGAAAAGCGCGGCAACACCCTGCAGCAACTACAACAGCAGCAACCACAGCGTCTTTCATCGTCTGTGTCCTCGCCCGTCTTCGCCTCGACTGTCGGCGCCACGCCAAGCACCCTCGCCGCCGTTCGCGCGCAGCTCACGGCCCCTGGCATCAACCTCGCCACCGACGTCTTGTCGTTTTACAGTGAGCACTACTACACGCAGCTCACCCCGCTCACGCAAGAGGCGCTGCGCCGCGCGGCGAAGGCGGGCAGTGCGGAGTATCTACTGTTGCGGCTGCCCACGCGGGAGGAGAAGGAGTGGGAGCGACGGCGTCTGTTGGCCGCCGCGCGGCAGCGACGCAGCTCTCCGCGCGGGGCGAAGACGCCGGCGTTGCTGACGGGAACGGAAACGGCGCAGGAGAAGGGAGGCGTGCTGCACAACACCAATAGCGGTGGTAGTAGTAGTGGCAGTAAGAATGGTGTTGGTGCGAATCCTGCTTTGCCGCGCACGGACACCCCACCGATGCCGCTTTACGCATCGGCGCTGCCGCCCATGGCACCTAATACCGGGGCTGCCTCTGCGGCCGCCGCGTCTAGTGTCACGACGCCGTCCCCAACTTCCACGACGACGCCTACAGCGCAGAGCAGTGGTGGTGGTGGCGGTGGTGGTAACAACGGAGGTGCTTTGAATGAAAATGCTGGTGCCCTGACGAGTGGGCTGCCGACCACCAACGCAGCGATCATCACGACAACAGTGGTGGTGCCGCCGTCGCCCACCTCCACGTGCTCCTCCCTCACTCCGCAGCACCAGCAGCTACAACTACAGATGCAGCAGCAGCAGCAGCAGCAGGGCTCGCCGTTGCGGCACTCCTTCGCCATGCCGACGACGATGGCAGCGACGCTGACGGAGGCGCTTGGCTTGGGCGTAAACGGGAGTTTTACGGCTGCCGCGGCCGGTGCGTTGAGTGCCCTGGCAGATGCCGGAAAAGACGCACGCGATACTGCCGCCCACACGCCGGTCACCGCCGCCGTGCTCTTGGAGACGCCGGTGCGTCACACCACTGCGTCACCATCACCACCACCGCCTGTACTCGTAGGCGCCGCATTAGGGATCTCCACGACGACACCAACAGCCGCCACAGCGACACGAACTGCCAGCCCCGAAGAGTTGCTGCTGGCGGTCAGCAAGAACGACAGCTTCCAGGGTCTACAGGCCCAGCTGATGGACCAAGAAGACAAGGCCCTCCAGCGGATGGTGGGGAACGGGTGCGATGGGTCGAACAACAACAGCATCGCCATCCCGCTGCCGTCGCCGGCGGCGAGCGAGCACAACACCCGCGGAAGCTGCCGCGACGATCGTGAGAGAAGCGAGCACGGCTTCGACGCAAACGAAGGCGCGAACATCGGTGCAGCGGTGTCCACCACGACGGCCATCACCGTGACGACGGGTCACCCTCCAGCTGCGGACGTTGATTCGGTGAAGAGCAACCTAGCTCGCAGCTCACGCGCCTCTGACGCCTCGGCCTCTCCTTCGGCGTCGGCCGCGGAGAGCACAGGTGGCAAATGCGGGAAGGCTGCGGGTGATGTCGCGTACAACAGCAATAACATGAACCTGAACAACAACGACAACAACAGCGTCAGTGGTGGGGCTCAGGACGGTGCAGACTACGCGCTGTTAGAGCCGCATGATGTCTTTTTAACGCACATGGTGCGCAACCCAGCCAAGGCGGACAGCATTGTGCGAGCCGCGATGGAGGGCACCGCCCTGCGGTACCTCTTTCAGGCCTCCCTGGCTTCCAGTGCGTTCGAGGTGTAAGTTGATTTTTTGTTTTTGGGCCGTTTTTGCTGCTGTCAAAGCGTTGCACTTGTAAAAAAAATTTACACAATCGACACAAAGCCGCTTCTTCTTTTTTTCAACTCGCTTCCTTTTTTATCTCTTTCGGTGTCTAGATGGTGTGATGACTGCCGCAAAGTCGCACACCTCATTCCTTCCCCCTTTTCGCGGTTTGCTATTGTTTTTAAATCACTTATTCTTTCGTTACTTCTCCTCTTTGCTTTTTCCGCTGATGCACTAACTTTTTTTTTTCGCGATCGTGTTTAAAATATCTTGAAGAGAAGATAATTTAGCTATATAAAAGTCCGAATGCCTACGCAAAGCAGAACAACAAGTAGGCGGTTTCTTAATTGCAGGGCCGCCAAGTTGAAAATGTACATACTCTAGAGCAGCGAGCAAGCCAATCTCGACAACTTTGCTTCTCGTTTGCTGGTTAGTCATGTATCAAATCGAAGGCACGTTTGCCACTAATCCCATTATTGTATGCATGCTCCTTAAAAAAAACGTATGCCTACTTCATCTCCCCCACTACTTTCGTTCCCTTATTCATTGTTTGGGTCTTGCTCATTTACGGTTGCATTGCAACGGCGTTTTTACCTCCGCCTCTTTTCGGTTCTTTCCCTGAGTTTTGTTGTCGCCAAGCCAGCATTGCTCCGCTGAACCCTTTTGAGCTTACCAAAAACTCGTGAACGTGTGCGCTCTCCTCAAAACAATTAAAAAAACTAGACTCAAGTTGATTAGCTGGCTTTTTTTTTCTGAAAGAGACTTTGCAGAACACGCAAGTTTTATCATCAGCATCATGGGCGCGTCTACTAGCAAAGCAAAGAAGACCGGCCCGATCTACGTGCCGGACCAGCACCGCCCTCCGCTCTACTTCGTTTTGCGCTCGCCCGAGGTGGTCCTGGCGATTGCGGCAATGGCTGGCAGCTTCTTCCTCCTGCTGGTCGCCACGCAAAACAAGAAATTCAACGGCTACGACGGCCTCTGGCAGACCTTCAACCGCAAAAGCCGCGCGCGGCTGCAGAGCCGCGACGCGGAGCTCTTGCCCGAGGCACCGACACCGATCAGCGCGGATATGACGATCATCGTCATCTGCATGCTCGCCGCCAACGCCTTCCTCAACGCGTGTGCGCGTGTGCTGCTGAAGGAGCAGGCGCGGCTGGAGAAGGCGGAGGACGACGCGTATTTGGCCGCCGTTGAGAACCCGGAGACCCGCGCGGAGGCGCTGGCGAAGAAGGCAACCGCGCTGGCGGAGCGCATCAAAGTGTGGGAGGAGAACGACCAGCGCCGCGCCGCCAACCGCCCGCTGAAGCGGGAGCGCATTGTGCAGGTTGACGTCATGGCCGACGACGTCTTGACGAACATCATCGTCGTCGCCTCCATCGTCCTGACGGCCTTCACGGCGTACTTTGTTCAGCTGCAGGAGCCGAACCCGGTCCGCGGCACCGGCGCCGGAGCGATCCTGTGTGTCCTGGTAGGTGGCCTGGTGGTGAGCGGCTCGGATCGCTACCTGGTCGGCCTGCGCCACTACTGCAACTACGTGAATCTCTTCTGCACGGCGTGCCTGATGGTGCTCGTGACACGCGCGACGCTGCTGGCAAACTAAACATAGCATTTTTATTTCTTTTTGTTATTGCACTCCGTCTGTCTGCACGTTGCTTCTTCACAAGTCGCCGCTATCGGTGAGTTCATTTCGAGGTATTCCGTGAATTGATGTGTCGGCTCTTTTTGGTTGTTGGCTGACCTGTAATTGTTACATTTTCTTTTTCTTTTCTCTAATTTCGAGTTGCACCTCATTATCAAAAGATAACTTCAAAGCCCTGGACGGTACCAATTTGTTTTTGTTTTTCCACGTTGTGCGCTTGCTCTTTGGTACGTGTCGTCGGGCTCACTATTACTATTACTAACTCACTTTCAAATAAAACGCTTTTCTTGTTTCTTTTAAAAAAAAAACCCGCTGAAAATAATGCAAACCCTAACGTGTGCTACACCTAGAATGTTTGCTGGACAAGCTCCATTCTGGTCAACATTGAAAACTTTGAGTGTTCTTATCACGCGTTTCATTTCGCTTTTCCCTTCATCTCGCAACTTTATTTTCTGCTTTGTGGCACTACGCTGCACGGCAGACGAGCCAGGAATTTGAGAAACCAAGGTCAAAACGAACTTGATTGCTTTCTCTCTCAAACAAATCTTTCTTCTCTTTTTTTTCCCCTCTCCTTACGCTGCCCTACTCTGTATTGCGGTCCCCTCGTGGTTTTATCAGATTTCTCTCACACAAACACACAATCTATTCGTTTCTGAGTACTATCACTGCTCTGGTAAACGCACGCTCAAAAAAAGTCATTCCCGTCAGCGCTTTCTACCAATCTAACACTAACGCTTCAAAGCTAAAACTAACCCATAGCCTCCACCACTTCACGCACACACAAAAAAGAATGCCCGGCCCTGGTCTTCTGCCCGATGGTTGGTTCCGTGAGGAGAGCTCGATGTGGCCTGGTCAGGCGCAGGGCCTGAAGGTGGAGAAGGTGCTCTACGACCAGCCGACGGAGTTCCAGCATTTGACCGTCTTCGAGTCGGACCCGAAGGGCCCGTGGGGCACCGTCATGACCCTCGACGGCGCCATCCAGTTCACCGACTACGACGAGTTCGTCTATCACGAAATGCTGGCCAACCTGTCCTTGACGACGCACCGCAAGCCGGAGCGCGTCCTCGTGATCGGCGGCGGCGACGGCGGCGTGGTGCGCGAGGTGCTGCGCCACAAGAACGCCGAGGCGGGCATCGTGCAGTCGGTGGAGCTGGTGGACATCGACGGCGCGGTGATCGAGCAGAGCAAGCTGCACTTCCCGCAAATCGCGTGCGGCTTTGCGGATCCGTGCGTGACCGCGACGGTCGGCGACGGCGTGGCCTTCGTGAAGAACGCGGCGGATAGCGCGTACGATGTGATTATCATCGACACCACCGACCCGGAGGGCCCGGCGTCGGAGCTGTTTGGCGAGGACTTCTACAAGAACGTGCTGCGCATTCTTCGCCCCGGTGGTATTGTGTGCAACCAAGGCGAGTCCGTGTGGCTGCACCGCCCGCTGATTGAGAAGATGATGGGCTTCCTGAAGAAGGACATCGGGTTTGCCACGGTGAAGTACGCCATGATCTACATCCCCACCTACCCGTGCGGCAGCATCGGCACGCTGGTGTGCGCCAAGTCGGCCGAGACGAACGTGGTGGAGCCGGTGCGTCCGGTGGAGACGCTGGGCTTTGCGAAGGACCTGAAGTACTACAGCACGGACATGCACAAGGCATCTTTTGTGCTGCCGCGCTTCGCCGCCCACCTGAACGAGTAAACGCAGAAAAGGAAAAAAAAATAAACAGGAGTGGATCATTGAAAACGATGGGGAGTGGATAACGCTGCAAGGGCGTTGTCGCTGTGGATGGTGCAATTCGTTGACACGCCGTTTACCTGCACTCACTGGCTCCGTTGTTACGGCAAAGAGAGGTTTTTAAGACGTAAGTCTTTGAGAATCTTTCTCCGTGAACCCATCAACTCTCTTTGCATTTTCTTTCTTTCAAGTTCATTTTTTTTTTGTTGTTTCTCTTTCACAGGCGCTGAAGAAGTGAAATGCGACGAGGTGGCAAATGCGTCTGCCCGTCCCGTTTTCTTGCTCCTTTTCTCTTGCTAGCGCGCCGCCGCTCCCACTATTTATTAGCTATAGCTAGCTTACCTTTTTCGTTTGTTTGTTTCTTCGTTTGTCTTCTTACGTCCTCCTTTTCATTAAGGGGTTAAAGGAAAATAGTTTGTAGGAAGGGATAAGTAGAGATGTTGATTCGATACTTTACTGTTCGCATTCTATTTCCGTGTAAAGCATAAAACAACACAAAACAAACAAATCTGATGATGCAATTGTGCGTCGCAAATTGGAAAAAAATAAAACGAGCTGGCTGAGCTTCGACGAAGCGAAGCTAGTTGTACATTTACGGCTGCATGCTTGTGTGTCACCGTGTTCATCGCCGTTTAACACACCTGCAAACAAACATTCTTGGGGACGTAGTCCATGATCACATTACAAGGCAAGACATTGTGCTCACTCCTTGGGGCCGATCAAAATATATTACTTCTCACCCCTCCCGCCTTCTATTTGTCACTTCTCTCATACCCCGTTGCTGGTCTGTGGTTCCAGCTTTCTCAATTCGAGAAGCCTTTTCTTTAGTCGAGGCGACGTGGGCAGGCCTGTGAGCCAGATTCGGTGATCGCTCTACACTCGCAATTTCGCTCTGCTTGCGCGAGGTGCATTCTTTGATTACAGTCAACACTGCTTCACTTTACAATTCAAGTAACACTTCTTTTCTTTTTGTCATTTCATCACCTTGCTTCCCCTCGTTGCTTTATACTCGCAAGCCCATATATACTCAAACTCACGGCTGCTTATACACCTTCTTATACACGCTGTGCTGTCAGTTCTTTCCTTTCAGATTACCTATACCACTTTCTCTTTTCCTCGATTTTGTAGTCTCTCTGAGCTCATCGTATCTGTGTTTGTTTCGTTTTCTCCTTCTTTCATTAGCTGATGATTTTCTAATACAATTGTCACTGTCCTTTGTACTGGTTGTTTGTACTTATATCAGTTTCTCTAGTTCTTGTTTAAACAAGTCTTGATTACCACTTTGCACCCCCTAGAACCCACTTTTTTTCCTCTCTGCAAGTGTGACGCTATTTGTCTTCCGCTTGAGCTGATCATCCGACTTCAATCTTTGCTTGTTGTTTTAATCTGACTCACCCTTAACTGCTTTGCTTTCATTAGAATTTCAAAAGTTCTCCTGTTCTTACTTGTACCTGTAGACTACAATATATCTCTTTTTT
>MDUD01009155.1:0-23546 GCA_002216565.1 Crithidia mellificae | reverse complement strand
TCCAGGCTGCCGTCCTGTCCACCGTTGCTGCTGGTCTGGCGCCGCCACCGCCGCAGCGACGGATCATCGAGGTGAGACGGGGACGAGGACGACGCATCTGCCGCGCTGCGACCGCCGTGAGGAGACTGCGTTGACTGCGAGCTGGCGTCTTCGTTTTGACTGACGTGCAGCGCCCCACTGGCCTGCCAGGCGGTGTCATCCGTGGTGTTTTTGTTTCTTTTCTGATTTGTCCTCTTACCGCTGGTTTCACCATTGAGGTTGGCCGACAGGGGAGCGGAGTAGAAGCCGCTTACTCCGCCATTTAACGGCATGCCGTTGCTGTCGTGATCGTCGTCACGCAGCGTCGGCATTGACGCGGCTTCTTCGGAAATCTCCTCTTCCTCCTCTCTCTCTCCCACCGCGCCAATGAGAGCGTCTTGCGCAGACGGTGCACGATGGCACCGGGCAGCAGTCCGCCTTGATGCGATGCTGCTATAATTGTTTGTGTTGAAATTAGAGTCCTTATTGTTGCTGCTGTCCACCGTTGCTGCGGCGAGGGCAGCGGCGGCAGGGGTGAACGCGGCACGAACCCACATTGGCACCCCAGCACTCGCACTTAATGCGGCGTTCCTTGACGGTGGTGGTGGCTGCGACCCTACGGGCACCGTGGCCGCCGCACTCGTGGTGTGTGTGTTTAGATTGATGGTGGTGTGCTCCCGGCGGTACGGCCGGGTGCTGGCGCTGGCGTTAAAACCCACATCTTCACGTGGGTTGGCCGCAGAGGTCGCGGTGGACGGCGGAGCACCACGCCAGACCCACCCACGCAGCCAGTGCCACACCTGTGTGCTCCGTGTCTCTCCCGCTGCTGGATCGCCAGCGCTGCCGCGTTGCTTGCGAGGCGAAACGCCGTTGGACTCTGGTGGAAAGGAGACGGAGCGTGGCATCTTCCGCGCCGTCGAAGATGCCAATGCGCTGTTCGCATGTGTCTGTGTAACACCGGCTTTACTTGTGTGAGAAGTACTATTGTTGTTGATTTGGCTATACAGATAAGAGTCACCGACGTTAGATAGAGACTCGTTGGCAGGCGACGACACGTTGTGCAGCTCCGCCTTGCCGGCGCGCGTCACCGGTCCTGCGGCGGAGGGTTGAGCTGCCTGCACCCGCGCCAGCGACGACGGTGACAGCACCGTTCGCTCACACTCCTCCGCGCCGGGCTCTCGCGTGGAGATGCCGAGTGGGTTTGCCAGCGGCTTTGCGCCTGCGTCGTCCAAAATGATGTGTAGCAGCTTTTCCAACTCCTCTAGGCTGCGTAGTCGAGTCGTGCCGTATTGCGCTATGCGAGCTCCGCTGGCCGCGCCGCGCGGTAGATGCTCGGCAATTACGGGTGTGTGCGTCAGCCGTGCGTACGTCTTGCTAGACTGCGTCTCTAGAGCACTGGCGAAGCTCTGCCGATAAAAAATCGGCGTTCGTACGTCTACGCCGTAGTACGCCATTCTCCTCTTTCAAAATTGAAGTCCGTAAGCTATTGTGTTGACAAACCGTGAAGCTTTACTTCCTCTTTGCTAACTGCAAAAGGAAATAAAAGAAAGGGGATCTTACGCGAAAGCGTTTCTTACTGCTTCTTCTTTGGTGTGAGTGAGTGCTGCTTTTACAGCGCCAACAAAAACCTTCCGAAAGCTGCAACGCAAACGCAGAGAAAAGAGAAAAGAAAAGACGCGAGCTTGACACAGAAGCAACGTGTGTTTTTCGTATCAATGAAGCATAGTTTACGACGGTAAGCAGAGATCGTTTTGCAAAGACCTGCTTCTCCCTCTCTGTGAAAAGAAATCGGAAAGGAACTTTGAAACGCTTCGAACCTGGTTCGTTATCAAATATACGAAAAAAAAAAGGTAAGAAGAGGAAACTGAGAAGAAAAGCGCCTTCAACTGTATAATATGTTACACCTTTAAGATTTCAGTTCTTCTCGCTACTGTAAAGCGTGACAAAAAAAAATATGTGGAGGCAGTGAGCGAATTGGAAAAAAAAAAAATGGAGTGGCTAGCGTGCTATTGTTAATATATTCAAATTTTGCCTAACGTTTCAAGCGCAATGATAATAATAAGGTTACCTTCAACGGAAGATTGTTTATTCCTCTAATATATAAACCGTTAGAGATCGAAACTTTTTTGATTTCGAAAAAAAAAAATGTAATTAGTCTTTTTTAATAAACCGAGTTTGAATGAACTGTCGAGAAAGAGAAGAGAGAAGGCAAGACAAGCAAGGGAGAGAGATCAGAATCGCTTGCGGTATATAGCGATGAGTCTCTAAAATAGAATGTTGGAAAAGGGACTACAAACGAGAAATAAAAGCCAATGCAGAAGAATGGCAAAAAGTCATGTGTGGGCAGCACCTAAGAGAGTTTCTGGTATATGAGGCTACCTCTGTCGAAATCCACGTAAGAGAAGCCAGAGATTGAAAAGGGAAAGTGAGGAGTAGTGGTAATAAGGGAAACTACTTTAAAAAAAAAAATTGCGTCAAATTCAAAATTATCAGCGTGCATATAACAGAAAAATTCAGTAGAAAACTGAGCAGCAGCAACACAGCATGTTCAACCACCATTTTTTTTTTGTCCTTTTGTTGATGCGTACAAACGACTCTAATGCTCTTTTGATGAGCCTGACATGCTTTTACGCATTTTGCAGTGTCGGAGAAAGTGATGAGCTACTGCTTTTCTTTGATGTGTCGCACTAGTTTTCTTTCTTTTGAACGTCTGTCTCCTACAACGTTGAGCTTCATTTATTTGTTTGTCTGTTTGTTTGTTATTTGTTAGTTTTTTGTTGTTTTATTTGTCTGAGTTTTGCCGTCTGTGTTATGCTCTAATCCTAGTAGTGTTCGGCCATGAAGTGCGTTCAGCACCTCAACATCGGAATTCAGTTACAAGAGGGAACACAATGAAAGAAGAACTCGAAAACATACATGTCAAACAGCACGCTGGCACCGGTGGTCAGTGTTGTTGCTTGCTCTTACTCTTCTTTTTATTTACTAATTTTGATTGTGAGAGTACTCTTCTTGAAGGTCAGCAAAAATGGAAAAAGAAAGACCTTCGGCGAGAATTGTGATGAGATACTCATGTAAAGATAGCGCACAAGCACATGTCACCTATTTGTAGACGATTACAAGGAGAAAGAAAACAAAACATAAGAATTAATCATGAAAAGGTAAAGAGGAAAAAGGGGAAAAAAGAATCAAAACAACGTTTTTACGGATTTCGTACACTAAACAATATATATACTTTGATGGGGCTCAGGAAAAAAAAAGACAGATAAGCGAGGTTGAGAAGCGATACAGTAGTACATACACGTCCAAGCAAAACACACACACACAGAGACGCGCAGGGTGTCAAATAAAACTGGGTACACAAATTTTGGAAAATCTGTACTCTGCAAACGTGTCTTTTAATGTGAGCGTGTGCTTGTGTGTCTGCGCGTCTGCATTGAATGCTTCTCGTGAGCCAAACAAGAAAACACAAAACGAGGTAAACCATAAATCAAAACAATTGTTTTGCGAAAGTAATACGAATTGTCAAGTATTGCGGTAGAGTTTTGTAGGAAAAACAAGAAAATGGTACTCGCTTCCCTCTTTTTCTCTTCGCCTCTAAATTCTCTCTCTCACTTCGAAGTTTGGAAAAGGAAAAAGATAGTGAGGATGAACTGTTCCTTTTGCCCAGTAAAACACTTTCCTGAGATGCCTACTTGTTATCGCGCAATTATGCATGGTGGTAACACGAAACGCGCACGTGTCCTCAGTCATGCTCAGCTCCAGAAAGAGAAAAACGCTTTTTATGTTGAGGGGTTGGTTTTAAAAATAAAAATAATTTTAGCTTTATTGTTGCGGTTAATAAGCGTTACACCGACGCAAGCCACACAGACAAAAAGGATATTGAGTACTACCATCTTTGCAGTTCACTTGCGCTTGGTGCAAGGAAGCGCAGTCAACACGGAAGCTGATGACAATCAATAATTGCGGAAGAAGTGAGCAAGAAAAGTGCGGTGGACAAAAAAAAAAACAAGTAAAAGCAGACGTGCGCCTTGAGAAGATCATACGTTGCACACCAGAAGAGAAGAGAAGAAAAAGGTTGCGTGAAGAAAAGAAAAAGGACGGGGACATGACGAGAAGTCACCTTGAAATTTACCTTCAGCTTTCTGACCTCCGTTCCTCAGTGAAATGCCTTGCACATCAAAACAGCACATACGTGCAGCACGTACAATGTAAGTATCTGAGTGCTTGCAACACCATCCGCGTGCGTCTCCATAAATCATACTCAGCAAACCTCTGCCGAGATCTTGTGTGGCACAAAAAGTGAAAAAAAAAATGGAGACTACACGCACTAAATAGTGCCGAGGGCTGTGCGAAAAATAAAATTGTGTTTAGAAAGAAGAGAAATGCGCTAGCTCCCTTGAACGGGACGAACTTTACGAACGTTGTAAAATGGATGTTTTAGATATCAAAAGGTAAATTGTGGGAAAAAAAAGGCTAGAGAAGCATTGGAAGCATACCATCAAAAAGCAAAAGAAAGAGAAAAAGAAAAAAAAAATGAACCAATGTGCAGAAAAAGGCAAAAGGGAGTTTCAATTCACTCTCTCACCAACAACTCAGCGAGCTGAGCAGGGATAAGAGAGCACGCGAATATGATTCTCAAAAGATCAATACCAAAAACTACACCTCGCTACGCTATTGTACTAACTACACTAGTGTCCATCATTATGATTGTCACTCTGCTGTGAAGAGAAGAAAGCAAAGAAAGGAGGAAAAAAAAACCTCCTTTCTTTCTCAGCAACACAGCTTATTGACGTCAGAATTTTTTCTCATTCTCTTCTTTTCGTCTAGTGGCGAGCGGCCGCGTACGTCATCGGCTTCACGTTGTCGGCGTGGAAGTGCGCACCCGTGCACTTCTTGATGTCATCCACGGTAAGGCCCTCCGCAATCTCCTTCAGCACCAGCTGCTTGTCGATGACATCAAAGACGGCCTTCTCCGTCACAATGCGCGACGTGCAGTTGAGGCCGGTCACGGGCAGCGAGCACTTCTCGACGATCTTCGGCTCGCCGTTCTTGTTGCAGTGCGACATGACCACCACCACGCGAGAGCCGCTCGCGACGAGGTCCATGGCGCCGCCAGGGCCCTTGATCAGCTTGCCGGGGATACCCCAGTTGGCGAGATCACCGTTCGAGGCCACCTCAAGAGCGCCGAGCATCGTCAGGTCCATGTGGCCACCGCGGATCATCGCGAAGGAGGTGGAGCTGTCGAAGCAGGACGCGCCAGGCAGGAAGGAGATGGTCTGCTTGCCGGCGTTAATCCAGTCCGCACTCACCTTGTCTTCCGTCGGGAAGGGGCCCATGCCGAGCAGGCCGTTCTCCGACTGCAGCGTCACCGACACGCCCTCCGGAATGTAGTTGGCGGCCTCGGTCGGGATGCCGATACCGAGGTTGACGTACATGCCATCGGCAAACTCGAGCGCGGCACGGCGGGCGATCTTCTGGCGGTCGTCGTTCGGGTCCACGGAGCTCTTCTTCGCGCCGCCGCCGGACACGGTGCGCTTCTCAATCGGCACCTCGTACGAGGCCTGCACAACGTGGTTCACGTACACGCCAGGGAGGTGCACGTCGTCCGGGTGGATCTCTCCGTTCTCGACGATCGTCTCCACCTCCGCAATCACCGTCTTACCGCACTGGCCAGCCGGCACGTTAAAGTTGCGGGCCGTGCCGCGGAAGACGAGGTTGCCGCTCTTATCGGCCTTCAACGCCTTCACCACCGCGTACTCCGGACGCACCGTCGGCTCCAGCACGTACCAGCGCTCGCCGAACTTGCGGGTCTCCTTCGGCTCGGAGATCATGCACGGGTTGCCGGACTTGTCGTAGCGGAGAATCTGTCCACCGGTCTGGCGCTGGGTGCCGTAGGCGGTGGCCGTGTAGAAGGCCGGGATGCCCGCACCACCGGCGCGCATCTTCTCCGCCAGGGAACCCTGCGGCACGAACTCGAGCTCCACATCACCCTCCAGGTAGCGCTTCGTGAAGATCTTGTTCATGCCGACGTAGGAGCAGCACATGCGGCGCACCTGCTGCGCCTCGATCAGGCGGGCAAGACCGAAGCCGTCGATACCCGCGGAGTCGGTGTAGAGGGTCATGTCCTTCACGCCCTTCTTCACCATCGCCTGCACAACGGCGTCGGGGACACCGGCACAGCCGAAGCCGCCGAAAGCGACCTGGATGCCGTCCTTCATGCCAGCCACGGCCTCCTCCATGGAGCAGACCTTGTTGAGGCCGGACAGGCGGCAGTAAGTGCGGCGAAGCATTTTTTTGTGTGGGTGCAGAAATTGGGGTTTCTGGTGTGGTTTTTTTTTTTATCGATGAGGAAAGAAACGGGAAAAGGCCAAAAAAAGAGAAAGAGACGAATCGACGATAATCGTAGACGTTAAGTTTACTGCAATGTTGTAGTGAGGAGTGTAACGCGTGGCATTTATGTACCGGAATTGGGAAAATGAGAGATGGAGTAAAGGAGGTATAGAAAAGATGACTGGAGACCACAGCAACAAAACTGTTCGGTGCGTTTGTCCTAACAAAGAAGCAGATGTCTTTGCTTGTCGAAGAGAGGACATGGGTCACATAAATCATTTTGACCTCAGAAAAACCATAATAATAAATACAATTGCTTAGGATGGTTGTAGCACTTTTTTGTTTTTGTTTCTGCACTTTTAAGCAGAGCAATAATTTGTTCGTGTGCGACAAACCGCTGTACCTGAAGTGACCAACGTTTCAAATTGACGTAGCACAACAAGTTCTACTCACTATGAGAGTAACACACGGCACCAGTGAGAGCAGCCCTGGCTGGTGGCTGCTTACCAGACAGTACGTCTGACAGTCGCACGTGCGGCTGTGGAGGTCGCTCCTCCGTATCTGCAGCACCCTCACCTGTCGTGGGGTGTGGAGGGGTGCGCACCTCATTCACGTCTCCTGCCCTCCTGTCTTGGCGCTGGCGCTGAAAGAGCTCGAGTGCGACGTTTGGTGGGCGGAGAGCAGTCACTGCTGCTTGCACTCGCCTCAGCTCCTCCCTCACAGTCGCCTTGATCCGTTCTTCCCAGTGCTGCAAGCTTGCCTGTCGTTGCATCGCGTGCGTTTCCTCGTTGTCACGCATCGCCTCCAGCAAGTTGCCCACGGTGCGCAGCTCCTGCGTGGTCGTCATCATCCCTTCGAAAAGGCGCAACGCCGTTGCGCCTGTACACGTGTTGCCGCTATTGGTGTCGCTGCTGTTCGAGTTGCGCTGCCGTTGCACCGCAAACGCAGAACTTCGATTTAAAATCGAAGGCGCGTTAGAAGGCCTCGTGTCTTCTACAGCTGCACGAACGTAGGCTTGCACGTATGGAGACGGCGCGTTCAGCGAAGTTGCTGACGCGCTGGGCAGCCGCGTTGGCGTGACAACGGCACCGGACGGCATCGCAGACGGCGGCGGTGGCGGTAACCCCTGCGACGGTAACCCAGGCGGCGGTCGAATTCCTGCTAACCAACGCGAGCCATCGGGTGAATAACGCGACACAATAGGACTCGAAGCACCCTGGTAAACTGTTTTTCGCACAGTGTCCCTGCTGTCGCTGCCGCTGTCGCTCTGATGATGGTAGCCATGATGTTTCGTAGAGGTAGAGTTGTGCTGCTGCGCAAAGCCGCTCTCCTCTCCTTCCAACTGTGCGCGCTGCAGCAGCCCCTGCATCTGCTGGTACACCCGCTGCTGCCTGTCAGCGTGTGGCGAGACGGAGGCGGGAGCGGCCGCGTAGTCAACGGTTTTCCGCGTTGTGAGGCGTGGCGAGGCTTGCGTGGCGGCAAGTGCGCTAGCAGCGTCAACAAAACGCTCGCGCCGAGTCTCACCCAGCAACTCTTCTCCAACGCGCTCCACCTGCGCTTCGGCTAGCAGCACCGCCTTGTGTACTGACCGCAAAAGTGCACGGTTATCCAGCGAAGCACCAACCGAGTCGTGAAACAGCTCAGAGACACCGTTGCTTGGTGGCGGATTCGGCGTGTGACGATCGCCCAGCGTGGCCTTACCCATGCGTGTCCAGTGACTTTTCTCGAAGCTGGTATTGTGATACGGCACAGCAACGCCTTCTGCCACCTCCGTACGTTGCATGTCTTCCACCGCCTCTACAATGCGCCGCGCGATGCTGTTTTGCGCGTCCAGTACGCTGCCCTCCACCGCTGCCAGCAATGCGGCGTTGCTTCGTGTGGCTTGCAGCGACTCCACCTCCCGGCGTAGCAGTGTTGTGTGATGCTGCTCCAGCAGTAAGGCGCGCTTTGCCTCCGTGAGCGCCATCTGAAGTGTCTGTACCTCCGATGGAGGAGGCGAAACACATCGAGCTCGCGCATCAGCGGCAAGGCCGTTATCATTCACTGTTGCATTGTAAGTTGCAGAAGAAGGAGACGTGCCGAACTTGCTTCTAGAAAAGTCAGAGGTGGTATCTGGGCCGCGTGGTGTGACGCCGACTGCAGCATCTTGCCTCTCAGATGCTTTCAAATGCGTCTCCGCCGGTTGCTGTTTTAATTCGGCCACCTGCAAGCGAAGCTGCTGCAGCTCTGCAGAGAGAACACGTTCCATCTCCGCGCTGCGTGCGTCAGCGGCTGCCTGCGTCTCACGCGTGACACGGCGGCATCGCTCAACGACAGCTGTCAACGCGCTTCGCACCTCTTGGCGATGCTGTTGGAGCAGAGCCTTGCAACTCGCCGACAGTTCTGCGACCTTAAGAACATCTTTGTGTGCATCCGGTCTACCTGGGCCATTCTTTTTGTCCGAGGCGACGAATCCCTTTGCAGCCACCTCATCTTTCGATGTATTGGTCCCTTGCGTACATGACACAAATGAACCTTGCAAACAAGAGTGTTGCTCCACAGTGAGGCTTTGTACGACGTCGATGAGAGCATCCTCCGTCATCACAGCCTGCAGAGTCTGCCACACCTCATGGCCGAACTGCGTTGCGGTGCTACTATTTAGAAGTTTGGTGTTATCGTTCGTATCGCCTTCGCTGGGCAGCGCTGCAGCCCCAGAGACCGACAGCGCACTCACGTCGCAGGAGGTGAAAAAATGCGGCGGCCGCTCCAGCACACACGTGAGCTGGTCGCATAGCGTGCGGAACGCAAGCTGCGACACTGCCGAGCGCTGAGTTGACTCCTGCAGCGCATCTTCTAACCTCTTCACCACGCGCGTGTTTTCTTGCTCCGCAGCGCGCCTTGCCTCTTGCAACTGCTTCAGTTCTTTCTGCAAGGAGCTACACGACTGCTCCGTCGCCGTCAGTGCGTGTTTCACCTCAAGCAACTGTTGTTGATCTCTCAGTTGCGCTTCTAGTGCTGCCCGCAACTCTTCACGAGCCTCGGCCAGCTCTGCTTGCACGGCCAACGACTCTTTCGAGGCCGCAGCAGCTTGAGCTTGCATACTGCGACGCAAAGTTTCCCACTGCTGCAGCTTTTCTTCATGCGTTGCCTTCAGCGCGGTCAGCTCCGTCTGCCGCTCCAACTCCCACGCCAGCTTCTCTGCGGCGTGGCGTTGCGTAGCTGCTGCGAGGGCCGCCTCGTGCTCTTGACTGCGCCGCTCCAACTCGGACTGGATGTGCAACAGTTCTTCCAGCTGCACCTGCGCGTCCTCCTTCTCACGCACCGCCGTCTCACACAGCGCGTGCTGCAGCGCGGCTGCGCGCTCTGCTTGGTTCAGCTGCAAGCGTAAACGTTGTAGTGCACTCCTTGCTGCCGGGGACGTCACCTCGTTCACGGATTCACGGAGGCGTGCAGCTGACTGGTGACGCGGTGGTGAAGTTTGCAGTGGCGGTGGTGGTGGTGCAGGTGTGCTGTGCGTTTCCTCTTGCGCGACGTCGGGGGTTTTGTGAGGACTAAAGTCACGGGAAGGGGAGACCGATTGCGGTGGAGGCGACGATGACGGAGCAGCGGGTCGTGTCGGGGAAGGTGAAGTCAACGGAGCGCTGCGTGCTGTTTGATTTTCTGAGCCATTTCTCGCCTCCGTGGGTCTCATCTCAGCTGCGTGCGTGCTGTTTCGTGTGTAGCTCACCCCGCGGCTTCCCCTCGCCTCCTCTTGCTCGGTGGAAGAGAGACTTTGATAGTAGTCGTGGTGGTGATTGTTAGGGCTTGCAGAGTTGCCTCCCACGCGACCAGGCGACATCCAGGAGTTTGTCGTGTCAGGTGAGTCATCGACCATGGCAGGCGAAACCAAAACTTTTGTGCGGCGCGTCGTGGCATTCGGTGGTTCTGTTTCTCCGCTGGGCGTCTCCTTCAGCTTCGCGGGCGGCTCGGAGAGGGCTCGAGACGCGCTGTTGCGCAGTGCAGGGGGGAGGGGAATTTCGATCAGCGGAAGCGACTCGTCGTCGTCCGAGTCACCTTCACTGTTTGTAGTGTCCTTCGTTGTTGACGGCGTGGAAGAAGAGGCCTCGTGTGAGCCTGCAGCATGAGCAACAACGGCGGGAGGCTGAGAAGTTTCATGTGGCGTGTGTTCAAGCTCTACGCTGGTTTTTTTGTCGTTAGAGCTCTCCGATTTAGCAGCTGCAGGCCACTCAGCGCTGGGAATGTGTGGCAGAACAGCATGTTCGCGTGAAAACAGCAATGCTCCTTCTTCCGTCACAGAAGAAGTGTCAACTGTTTCTTGACATTTGTACGTTGTCGCTGCTCCTTGTCCCGAGTACAGGTTTCGTCGTACTACTGTTTTGACAGGTACTTCACCCTCGTTTACTGAAACCTCTTTATCTGGTCGACGCTCATGCAACGTCCACTCCGCTGGTGGTTGCTCGTCAGAGAGCGCGACACTCAACGTGCTGTGTGCCACCGGTTCGGTCAGGGTAGACATGTAGAACGCACGCATCGCGGGTGGTGACGGCAGCGTATCGTCACCGATGTTGTACGTCCCACGCGCGGCTGCGTGGCGTGGTGTATGAATAGCAGTCGTTTCCGGGGAAGAAAGCGAATTAAAGGAAGAAGAACGAACAAGCCGTGAAGGCTCCATCTTTGAGTCTTGCAGGGGCAGCAGGCGCCGCTGAATGTCGTTCACGTACTCTTGACAAGAGAGATGAAAGGCGAGTCCGCCGCAGTTCAGAAACGCTATAAAAGAGCAAGTGAGTTGTGTGTAGCTGCGTCGTCGCAAGGACTTTATTAGCATTCAGCTGTAAATAAAGTCAAGGAAAAAAAAAACGAGGTCTATGCAAGTCGCAAATCTAATTAACCTTCTTCCCTCTCTATGAGTGTAGTATGAGTGCAAGAGAGCGCTTTGTAAATTAACTCTATAAGCTGAAGTATCCTTTACTCTAGGTCAATTGTTGTATTTTGGATAAGATTTCGGTTTTTTGTTCTTTTAAGTGATTGAGAATGCAACAAGACCGAAAGAAATCTAGTTGTGGATGTATTCCTCACATAAACCATGTGTGGCGATAAAGCAGCACAACTCACAAGGTCTAGTCACACCTAATGATGCAAAACTGTGTGCTGGACTCGATTTGTGAAGCAAAAAAGGGGCAAAAAAAAAGAGCAAGAAAAGGGCAAGAAAAGGTAGGTAAAGAGCACATGATATCGATTCTATTCTTCTGTCTTAGAGGCACGAGGTGCGTTCTGTAGCACAATTATTCACAACGGGGATAACTTCAGAACAAAAGCTGTAAGCAGGTGATTCTTATATATATAAATTGTGAAACAAAGCAAAGCATTAGGAAATGGTTGTCTTTCACTATATCAACATCAAAGCAGCTTAGCCAGCTTTTGTTAATGTTTGCTGTTGAGCAGCATTGAGTGAAACATTCAGTTTTAGTACCGTTCTGCATCGTACCCAAGCGCAAAGAGATCGTCTATGAAAGAAAGAAAAAAATAGAGCATCTATGTTTGAGGAAAGTAGACTGACAAGAATGCATGCATACGAGTCGCTGAGATCAATCCATCACCTCCACAACGCCGTCTTCTACCTCGCCGCTGCCCTCAGCCTCGTCCTCATCTTCTTCTTCCTCTTCCACTTCTTCGCCTTCCCCGTCTAACACAACTGGCTGCCTGCGCAGCTCATGCGGAGAAAGAGTTGCCTTGACCGAGAGCAGCAGCATACGCTCTGCAAGGTAGGTGGTGTTCTCGCGGCCCTGCACCGCCACCGCGTTGCGCTCCACGTACACCTGCAGCGGCGGCGTGCTGAAGTGCTCATCGTGCATGCACTGCTGGAAGCGGTACATCGGCGGCTGCGGCTCCATCGCGGCGGTCGTGCTCCCGGCGTACGTAAGCACCACGGCATAGGTGGCCGTGTCCTCCACCTGCGCCCCTACATCAACACTCGCCGCATTCGATGTCCCTCCTGCAGCCCCGCTGCTCAGTGCCGCCGCGCCACCTCCGCTTGACATCCCCACCGCGGCACCCGCACCACTCAGCGCCAGCCCACCCGGTCCGCTAGTCGTCGTCCCGTTGCTGTTTGGGGGCAGCTGCAGCCGAGCTTGCGGCAGAGCGCAGGACAGCACCAGCGGCCGCAAAGACGTGAGCATCTGCCGATCGCGGCGGCGACTCAGTGTCAGGGTGTAGAAGAGACGCTCCGCGAGCACGGAGAGTCGGCGCATGGTGCAGAAGCTTTCCAGCGTGGGTGACGTCTTCGAGGGGTCGGTCGGCAAAGCGTAGTGCAGTCCGGTGCTGCTCTGCACGTTGCCCGGTTGCATAAGGGAGCTTGTGGCGTCGGCCACGGCCTGCTGCAGCGACAGCGCCTCCGCCAACGCTTCGTGGAACGGCTTTTCGTTTGGGTCCATGTCGAGCAGAGCGTGTGCGCGCCAGAACTGACCACGCTGGAACTCCACCAGCTGCCGCTGCGCCAGCGTCGCCACCTCATCCGCGGAAGGCGTCGCACCGCTCGGCTTCTCCACAACGTAGACCGCCGCCGGTGGCACCGCAGCGAGCACCGCGGTGAAGAGCTTGCACACGTCGAAGGTGGACACCTCGGTGCTGTAGCCCACCTTGCGTGCGATGCAGCGAATCTGACTGCGATACCCAATTGCGTTGCCGCGGGCATTCACCCAGCTCTGCAGCTCCACCTGCACACGCCGCAGCGCCTCACCACCCACGTCCGCCGGCACCTCCCGCCACGGCCGCCGCGCCATTGCCATGGACACCCCGCAGCGGCTGGCGAGCAGCTGGCTCAGTCGCGGCTTGCCGTCCTCGACGTGGTGAAGGCCCAACGCGCTCGCCACCTGCGGGTCGTACCAGATAGCGTCCCAGAGCGACGAGTGCCGCAGCAGGTACAGCTGCTCCTCCTCGCGACTGCGGAGCTGCATGCTGTTTGTCGCGCCGCGGTGGGCTTGGTTGACGGCCTCGTCGGTGCGGTCACGCAGCACGCCGCGGCGCACGCTCTGCTGCAGCGACACCGCCTCCTGCAGCGGTGCCATTTCGACCAAGTAGGTGCCGTAATCAATGAGACGGCGCAGGTACAAGTCACAGACGCCGACGGCGGCGTGCCAGAGAATGGCGTCGTTGAAGCGGTGCAGGATAACGGAGAGGTCGTACATTTCCACCGCACTGCTGCGACCCGCGCAGGCACAGGCGTAGTAGAGCGCCTCCAGGTGTGCCGGAACCTCTTCCCCGTCCTCCCCGCGCCAGTCAATGCGGTCTTGACTCTGCAGCGGTGTCGCGTCATCGTCATCGTCGTCAAAAAGGTCCGATGCATCATCCTCCTCCTCGCTGCTGGTGACGCTGCTCACGTCGCTGTCACTGTCACTCGCACTCGCCATGTCTTCATCCGCAAACTCTTCGCCATCGCTCTCCTCTCCCGCCGCCTCCCTCGACCCGTCCCCGACCTCGGTGCGAGCGCGGCGGTGGCGAATACCGTGATGGCCGCTGCTGCCGTTGTGGCGGGCCCGGCGGGCCGCCCTTTCGGCGTGGCGGCGGCGTCGGCGGCGGCGCCGCGCTGCCTCGGCCACCCGCTGCGTACGGAAGAACGTGTCCACCTCCTCCTGGATGCGCTCGCTGCCCCACACAATCAGCCGATCCCCGTCCTCGCGCCGCAGGTTGTCCAGGTGAAACGGCCGGTACGCGTCCACCACGATAACGATGTGACGTGTGAGGTCGAAGTACTCTTCCAGCACCACGGGAGCACCGAGGCCGATCAGAATAAAAAGGTCGTCAATCACGGGGCTGCTCTCATCGTCACGCTCGCTATCCTGCGCAAAGTTCGTCTGCTCCACAAACTTGCTTACCTCGTCGTAGGACCCGGTAGGGTGCAGCTTGAAAGGGTAGAGGAAGACCTTCAGCAGGTAGGTGAGGCTGAGTGACGCGGCAGCCGCGTCGGCGGTTGGGGCGACGAGGACATTGATTGTTTTGCGTGTGGAGAAGTAGTAGGTGGAGATGCGGTCCCACGGCTCCGGAGCACCTGTGCGATCCGACATGATTATTAAGTTGTATTTCAATATGTATAGAAACGGTGAGAAGAATGTGTCCAGCAAGCGTGATGAAAGCAATGCAATTAAATCTTTTAAGCACGAAGATCTTTGTTGGAGGTTTAATGCGTGGGTTTTTCAAGTAGAGAGCCTCGACGGATAATTATCTATATTCTAATCAATATGTTTTTATGAGCCTTAAAAGCGCAGATGAGGTTTTGTAATACTTGTCAGGCTTATCTATAAAGTCTTGGTAGGCAGTTGCTTTTATCTGTGAGTCTATGTTTTGTTCGGCTTTTTTTTTTTTTTGCAACGAAAACACAAAAAGTTGGCTACTCTTGCAGCTGATGTTTGGCTTCAGTGCACCTTAGTGAAAATCAAAGAGATCGAAAGGAAAACAATGATAGACATGGTGATAGTGAAGGAAAAAGCACAATGCGCCATGCACCACGCGCAAAAAGAGAACTCGTGGTAAATACCAGAGGACATTATGACTCTCCTCTCATAACTAGAAGTGTCGCAACAACGTAATGCTTTCTCATCTTGAGCCATTCTCGTAATTGTTCGACAGCTCATGTATCAGCTTATGCTTTGCTTTTGTTTTCTCTAAATGTTCTTTCGTTGTCTTCGCTAATATAAATGTGACAGAAACTTTTCATTCTTCTCCCACTAATGGCCGTACGGAAAACACAACAGAATAGTCTCTTGAATCAAAATGCGGTCCAGCGGCTGCACCGCTTCGTCAAGCTTGGCTCGATTCTGCTCCACCGCCGCCGTCACCACATCCTCCGGTAGCGTCTCCGTCAACTCCGCGCTCTCGCTATTGCTTACGCTGCTGATGGTATCGCCGCCACGCCGCCTACTCTCCTGGTGCAGCTTCCACGCTTTGTTCGCCACATCCTGTCGGCGCACATGCCAGCGACGCATCAGGCGGAAAAGCCGCGGCGGCACCACCACGTTCAACAACGTGTCGCCCGTTACTTTTGCCATGCGAAACGTATCACTCATGGTGTCGTCCATTGTCGACCAAGTCTCGCGCGCGGCCGCCTCCGCGTCCGCCGGAGGCTGCTCCATCACGGTGAGAAAGTGAATAATGTCCTCCGTCGCCCAGTGCATGGGGTCGGTGAGAGGAATACGTTGGTCACCGTGAGGGCTGCCGAGAGCTGCCAACACCTGATGCACCACCGCAGTGGGGATGGTGGTACTCGCCGCAGCGGCAGCGTGCGACGGACGCGCAATGGCGGTCGCAGCCGCGGCTGCCGGAGAAGTGGTGGAAAATGCACCGGATGCCGGCAGCTCGTCGTGTGGCGGCGACGCTTGCTTCTGCTGTTGTGGCCCGCGCGCACGCTCCTGTGTGGGTTCAGAACGAGGTGGATTTTCTTCCCCCTGTTCTTCCGCATTGACGGTCGAGCCCATTTGGCCGTCCACCGGCGGGGTGGCCAACGAGCCCACTGGTGCGTCGGGCTCTAAAATAAAATTTGGCAACGGCACTGTCTCCTCCACCTCTGCCGCCTCCATCGTGTCCAGCGCCTCCCGCTCGACGTTGCGCTGCGCCATGCGATCGCGCCCGTCCACGCCCTCCACCGCCGCAAAGGCGCGCTCCATCGACGCCGCCGAGTACAGCTCCGCCCCCTTCCCATAGCTCTCCGCATCACCGTAACCACCTGAAGCAGTGGCCTCGTCGGAGAACCCTTCACCAGCACCTAGCTCGTGCTCCACAAAAGCTTCATAGCTTGTGTAGTTGCGCTGCAGCAGCCGGCGCTTCGCCTTGAGCTCCGCCTCGTGCATCTCCTCCGCCGATGGATATTGTTTCTTCGGCGGTGGTGTTGCGGCTGTAGAAGTGGAGCTCGTCGCATCTGCGTCCGAGCCCGCGGATGAAGGGGCAGGAGGGTGCTCCTGCACCGCCTGCTCCTCCTTCATCTTCTTCACCGACATGCGGCCGACTGTGGTGAAGCGAGCCCACTCGGGCCCAAAGTGGGCGTTGCGCACCTCGGCACTCTGCGTCGCGTTCACAAAGCCCTCCTGATCCACATCTTTCCACGCAGAAAAGAGTCCATCGCTGGGGTCCTCCCAGCTGCTCTTCTCACCAAACGGGTCATCTGGCGCCAGCGAGCGCGACTTGATCGTGGCGCGGCTGCAGCAAAGTGCCGCAGAATTCAGCACAGAGTGCGACGCGTCGGAAAAATATCCCGGGTGCGTTGCGGTGGTGCGGCGAAGCAGCCCGGACAGACTTTGGCTGCTGCTGTTCTTTGCAACGGCAGTGGAGTCCAGAGTTGACTTTGCGTCCGTAAAGTGACGGAAGGAGGCAGCGAAGATGGCGGCAGTGCGCCGCGGTGCCAGTGGCGTTGCACTTTGACGCCACGCTTGAGTATGGCGCATTATATTTCGTTTTCCTTCGTGGAGATATAACAAAAAAAAAGTGTTTTGTGCGCTTTGACTTAGGCCACCAAGGTGATGCCAAACAGTTCTTTAAGCAAATGGAATGGAATAGAAGAGAAGTAGAGGAACAGTTAACTGCTCAGTCGTCCTTTCCTCGTTTTCTTTTTTTTTTTACTTTAGCTTGAAACAATTAGGACCTTTGAAATTAAAATTCCGTGATTGACCCCTTTTTTATGAAGAAGTAGCGTAGCTTCCCAAATCACAAAAGAACACAAGTTCTAGTTTAACAAGAAAAAAATTCTTTCAAAGCAGCTTTTGCCGTAGCATTCGGAAATTCTAAATTACTTGATGACATCCTCATTTTCTTCCCTCCAAAGTGCCAACCAATTCATGTTGGTGTTACGATACATGCAATTTTCNACGCACTTCAACACCGGGTACGCTTTTTTGTTGTTGTCGATGATGATGCTAAAGGAGAAAAGTAAGAAAGAAAAAAAAAGGAACACAGCACTGTCTCAGAGCCGTCTTACAAGTACCACGTCATTCACATTCCATGTTCAAGGCAGATTAGCGGGCACGACAGATCTTTCAAAATCCGACTGCAACCAAAAGCAAAAACTAAATGTAGCTGCAAACACGAAGCAAAATAGATGGGATTTGTAGCCACCACAATAACTGTTTGACGGAGAATATGTCTAGAGAGACACAGAACGATACATTTTGCCTTTCGTCGAGCCTTACGCGTTTTCGCGCACACATACATCAGAAAGCTTCCATTTTTCTTTCTTGAATAAAAGATGAAAATCTTTTACTTATGCTCTTCTGTGAAGCCCAGAGGAGAACAAGAGGTAAGTAAAAGAGAACAGCAGAAGCAATTGTGTCTGTAAGCAAAAGAGACGATTAGCTGTAAAAGTGCCATCTGTAAAGAGCCTTTCTTCGACACTTCAAACAACAGAATCGGTGTACTAAAAGAGAGAAAAAAAGATAGAAAGCATACGCAGCACTCAAAACACCCTGTGCTTGGATAACAGAAAGATAAAACAAAAAAAAAAAAGATGAGAAGTAGAAAAGACAATGACAAGAAAAAGAAATGGGGAGAAGACACGTAATGTAAAAGTATAAACCCAGTGAAACCTGAAGGTTGTCGAGTCAGAAAGTGCAAAAAAAAGGCTGTCGTGAAGCATATGGAGATGTATTTTGACTCATGGAAACAGAGTGAGGCGCCTTTTTTTGTTTTGTTTTGGCTAAAGTTGTAAATGACAGTCTGTATTATAAAGTAAAGGCGCTCAACGCATGCGCAGCACATATCGTATGTTGCAATATACCAAAAAGAAAAAAAAAACCGAGACAGCGCTTGTGTTGACGGAGAAGCAAAAGTAACAAAAAAAAAGCTCACTCATTTGCCACAAGACGCCCCGCTGAAATTCAATCTCTTTCTCCTGTCTTGTACCTATTTTCTCTTAATCGCTGCACACGGCTCTCAATGCCATGTATGCGTTGACTTAGAGGAAGAATAGAAACAACGCAAAAGAAGAAGAAAAAGAAGAATGGAGAACGACTGAGCAATAAGAAGCCAAAAATTGAGAAAGATTTGACGCAGACACTTTTTAGTGCATGTTTACCAGTCACGGAGATTCTTCACATTATCTCGTAGGACTCCGTAAAGTGTTCCAATGAATCAGCGGTTCTGGACCTTTTTTTTTTTTGCTTTATGTNAATTTAGGGGGTGCGACGTCGATTAGTGGTTGCACTTGCCACTGCCGATGCCCTCGTAGCCCACCGGGTGGGTGCTGTGGAACTTCCAGGCCGACTCAATGATCTTGTCAATAGAGTCGTACTCCAGCGTCCAGCCGAGCGCAGCCGTGGCCTCCTCTCCGCAGGCGACGAGCACCGGCGGGTCGCCCTCGCGGCGCTGCTCCTCCTTCTCCGGGATCGGGTGGCCCGTGACGCGGCGCGCCGCCTCGATGACCTCGCGCACCGAGTAGCCCTTGGACGTGCCCAGGTTGAAGGTGTTGAAGAACTTGTCCTTGTCGGCCGGGGTCAGCTTGGCCAGGTAGTCCAGCGCCTTCACGTGGGCCGAGGAGAGATCCTTCACGTGTACGTAGTCGCGAATGCACGTGCCGTCGGGCGTAGGGTAGTCGGTGCCGAAGATGGAGATGAAGTCGGCCACCTTGCGGCGCTCTGGGTGGTGCGTCGCGTTGTACTCGTTGATCTTGTCCGCCAGCGGCACACGCAGAATCAGAGGGATGAGGTGCGACTCCGGCTCGTGGGTCTCGCCGATGTCGCCGTCGGCGTCGGCGCCGCACGCGTTGAAGTAGCGGAGGCAGACGCTCTTAATGCCGTACGCCACGGCGCAGTCCTGCAGCATGTACTCATCCACGAGCTTCGTCGTGCCGTACGGGCTCTCCGGCAGCCGCTTCGCATCCGGGTGGATCGGCAGCATCGGATCGGGCTCATCCTTCGAGCCGGCCTTGATGCGGGCAAACGGGTTGCCGAAGAGGGCGGCCGTGCTGGACAGGATCAGCTTGTCGCACTTAAACTTGTGCATCGTCTGCAGAATGCGCAGCATGCCGATGACGTTGTTGTCGTAGTAGCGCAGCGGGTCGTGCACGCTCTCGCCGACCTGGATGTAGGCGCACATGTGCACCACCGCATCGATGGGGGCGTGCTTCGTAAAGACGTGCTCAAGGAAGCTCACATCGCGCACATCGCCGACCTCGAGGGTGGCGAAGCGGCGGCCGCCCTTCTTCACCTCCTCCACATTTGCTCCGGGGTTCTTGAGCAGGAAATTCTCCTCGGTGTCGATGTGCGTGGCGGAGCCGTGCGCCGCCTCCAGGCTGTCGGCGATCACGACGTCGTGGCTGCTGTGGCGCAGCAGCTCGCGCACAAAGTGGGTGCCAATGTAACCCGCACCACCGCAAACGAGAACCTTCATGATGATAATGAACGGTAAAAAAAGGAGGAGGAAACTTAAAAAGGTGGAAGCAATGAGGGAAAAAAAAAATTGCAGTCGTGAGACTTGGGCAAGACAAGAAGCTGAAAAGAGCTGACTGTGTTATTATGTTGTGAGAAATAGCAGGTGCAATAGTGCGGATGAGAACGGAAACAAAGGTAGCAGGAAGTATAACGTTGGAAATATAGAAGAGAGGAAAGGGAATTAGGAGAAAAGAGCGCACTTAACACTTCTTATTAGTCTTAAGAGCAAAGCCTAAATTTGTGGAATATTTCGTTTTCTTGTGTTCCGTGAGAAACAAAAAAACCATAGATGACTCTGGTTCTCGCGGACGCAACGCGTTTAATTAAATAAAAACTCTCTAAGCTACAAAGTTCTTTGTGCGCTATACCTTTTATTTGCACAATTATGAAAAGCGTTGGTTTTATTTTTTCATATATAGGTGCGTGCGTAGCGTGGGCTTCTTGACCACACAATAGGAAACAAAAGACAACTTCGTGTATAAAGATGACATACCACAACAATTTATGCAAGCTGGTGCCAGTGCCTTTCCGTTTATAAATGTGAAAAAATTGGCGACGTCAACTCTGTCGCTCCAAGTCGCGTCGAAAACGCAGCCATAGCAGACTCAGAAGTCAGCAGGGTAGACAGTAAAGACGTACGAGTTGATGTAGTGCGGCACCGCACTGCCCGCGCGCTCCTCCCTCGCCTCCGCTACGGCAGCAGCAGCGGCAGCAGCAGCACCCTGCGCCTCGACTTCCGCTTGAAGCGCTGGATCTTCAAATCCATTTGAGGGGCCTGTCTTGGCCGCGACTTCCTGCGCCACCGCACCCGTGTCATTGAAGAGAATAAGGAAGGGCTGTCGTGGGCCGCCGCTCAGCGTGTACGTCTGCGCCAACTCCGCCGTCACCTCTGTGCCTTCCTTTTCCTTCGCCTGTGCAATCAAGGCACTAGCGCGGCTTTTTCTACTTGGCGGACACACGTCGTTGCTGGAGAGGCGTGCCGCGAGAGCATCGCGCGTGCGCACCGCCCCCACATACGAGCTGTCCACCAGGCGCAACGGCACCACGCCAATGTCATGCCCAGCAAATACCTCTAGAGCAGCGCTCAGGTACGTGCAGCCCTCTCCACCGAACGGGCCAAACGAAAGCACGGCGTCTGGCTGCTCGCTGGGGCTTGACATCCCACCGCGGACGCTGCGGTCGACGTTGTGGTACTTGACGCCGCAGCACCGAAGCAGCGCCACGCACGCCGCAGGCTGCGTTGACGCCTCGTTGCAGCCCTGGCAGTGCCAGGTATCCCCCAGCACTCCCGTACCTGCGGTGCGCCACAACAACCCCTCGTGCTTCTCTGACCCTCCACTGCTGTTGCTGTTGGGGTTGGTGTTGCTATTCGTAGTGATTTCGCTTTCATTCGACGGTGCTTGTGGGCGACGGCGTACTGCCCACACAGCGTTCCGCTGATCATCACTGAAAGTGTCTGCACAAAGCAGAACGCGGTACTGGTGAACGGGCAAGGACGGCACACCCTCACCCTCGTCGCTGAGGTGCGCCGCACAAGCTTGGAGGAATTCGTCAAGACAGCTGGGATCGAACCCTGCCACGTGTACCTTTACTGCATCACCACGAGTGGCACGTAAAGCACTTTCGCCACGGCGCGCCGTTTCGGCTTCCACGTCGCGGATGAACTGCACTAGTGTGGCCGCGCACGACCACCCCTTGCCTTTCGAAGCATCCGCCTTCTGCGGCGCTGCATCTTGTGCCCTGGCGTGTTCCGGCGTTGCACTCCACGTCGACGTGGTGGTGGCCTCCCACTTCTCCACCACACGCTCTTGCAGCTCCCGCGCGTGCCGCCACAGCCTGCACTCCACCTTGTGCGCGCCGTCTTTCCAGTCCAGCACCTGGTGCCGCTTGCAGCAGTACAACACGGTTTTACAGCTGCCACAGCGCAGAAGCACCTCCCGCCGCCGACCACACCAGCCGCACTTCTTCGCAGGCACTAGTGAAAGATCCACCGGGGCGACTCGCAGGGTATACCCGGGGCGTGGCTGCTCAAGAGACGGAGGCCAGATCTCACTCTGGAGCGCTTCCACGTGCGTCTCGACAAACTGTAAGGCCGACACAGCCGCTGTCACCATCTCCGCAGAGGGCGACAGCACCTCAACCGCCGCCTGCGCCGTTGCGATCGGGTTCGCCTTCTCTGTCTTGCCGGTGGGGCGGCGGAAGAGTACGCGGGGCACGACCAAATCACAGCAGGAGCCTGCACACTGCGCAGCCGGCCCCGCCGCGAGCACCGACGCATCCGCCGGCACACTCGCGAAGAAGGCCTCCAGATCAGCAAACGGTGTCCCCTCCACCGGCACCAGCTGCACTAGCACCTCGCCATCGTCTGGCAGGGTGTCCGTGTACAGAAAGTGAAGGTTGGACCGGTTGCCCAGCTGCTCCAGCGTGTACTGCACGTCTCCGCGGTCTTGCAGAAGGTGCAACTCCGCGCCGATCGGCTGCGGCGCCAGCGGTCCTGGGTCGCGGTTGTCAACGTCGATGCGATGCTTCTCTTCAATCGGACGCTGAAGAAGAATGACGTGCTGAAAAGGCCGGGTCGTGGTGTCTGCGGCATTTGCGTTCGTGGCGGGCAATGTGAAGGACGCATACTCGCCGACCTTCTGCTTCCACTGCGCAATCCCCGCATCACGCTCCGCGCGTAGCTTGGCAAGTCCGGTCAGCGTAGCGGGGTCGGCCAGCGGAGCGCGAGGGCCCGCGTCCGCGTGCGTCGCTTCCACAAACAGCGAAGTAAAAAGGCAGCGAGGGAGGGACGCTACGGCGGAGTACAGCAGCGCGCGGCACGCCTCTGGCAGCGGCGGGACGGAGGCGTCCGCGGTGAAGGCGCGCATGCTGGTTGTGGACGCCATCCACGTCACCGCAGCACGCACCACTTCATCCACGAAATGCTGCATCACCGCAGCGGGCTGCGCACGCTTTGCGAGTTGCAGCATCGCCGATGCCGACGTCGAAGACGACGACGTGCGTTGGCGAACAAAGTCAAAGGTGTCTGCGCAGTCCGAGTCATGCACGTAGTGCGCCGCCGCAACAGAGGGCTCGTCGTTCGTGTTTGCGTTCCGAGCACGCGACTGTTGCGGCTTCCAACACTGCCCCACTACCTCCGCCACCGCCGGCGCCACCGTGGACGCAAACACCGCCGAAGAGATGAGTCCCATCCGCTCGTATGCCTGTCCGTCCATGACACTCAACCACTCGAGCGATGCGGAGGGGTGCAAGCCGACGGGCAGGGTACGCAGCAGCGTGCGCAGCGCACCCACGCCACCGCCACCCACCGTCACAGACTCTACCGCGCTGTCCATCGCACTACCGCCGCCCCCATCACCGACCTCGCGTGGCACGGCTCCGTTGGGCAGCACGGTGTAGCACAGAAGATGCCACGTCGAGAGGTCGATGTCGTGAGCAGCTACCAAAGACTGACTGGCGGAGTCTGCGGCAGCGTCGGAAGCAGACGTTGGTGCAGTTGGAGCACCACCACCAGCAGCAGCAGCAGCAAAGACAAGGAAGTACAGCGGCGCCGTCGTGCGATTCTCCACCGCGTCGTGCAGCCACCGCTGCGGGTAGTAGGCGACGAAACGCCAATGTGTGTATGCCTTGCCAGCGGAGCTCAGCACTTCGATCAATTCGGGCACCTCCGTGCACGGCGTGCCACCTCGCAGAAAAGATTCCGCACGTGACATTGCCACTATTTCGTGAGTGAAAATTGCTCAAATGATAAGTGTAGCGATCTTTTTTGAGACGTTGTCAACATATACTCACTACCTACGCTGCTACAAACTG
>MDUD01009149.1:0-16725 GCA_002216565.1 Crithidia mellificae | reverse complement strand
ATCTAAGACTGTATGGTCGGTGTTTGTGAGGAGTGAGATAAGGGTAAAGGTAAAACAAGGTGAGAAAAAAAAAAAGGAAGCATAGAAACGATGCTTAATTGAGTACCAGACAGCCGACGCACCTCAGCTTCTTTTTTGTCGATTGTGAACAGAATCTAGTGTTTCTTAAACGTGAAAGTTGTTGCAAACATACTCGGAACGGAAACTCTATTTAACTCAAAAACAAAAAGGCAACAACTTCGTTTAAATCTGTGACCTACGTGTACATCATTAAACTGGAAGAGCGGTTCTCAATCATCTTTTCTAAGCCTTGAAATTAAAATTGTATCTTTGTACACAAACCAAATTATTATTCTGTTTCTTATACAAACGATTTGACAAGCGCGGATAATAGTACAGCGAGCATTGAGTAAGGTAAAGTAGTCAATATATTCGAGAAATGAAATTAAAGCCATCTATCAGTGAAAGGAAATGAAAAAAGAGAAAAGACGGCAAGAGCAGATAAAAGAGCACGCAGACTTGCGTTGAAGGGTATAAAAAGTTCGTGAAGCTTATTGACAAGAAGAACTTGATTGCAGAAGCTTACTGAGAAAACAAGTGAAGCCGTACAAAAAACTAAGCGTAACATCAAAGACAAAAATCACTGAGTGCTACCAGTAATTCGTCACATAAAATAATAATCAAGATTGAAACACAGGAAACGTCTTCCATGTTGGCACAGGCAGAAATCCATTGACAAGACAAAGTAGAGATATATATATAGGATGGAGACATCAACAACACAAGTGCCTTACGACGGGTAGTTTAGCTTGCGCGCTTCTGGCGGGGCCGCCAGCGGTGGTTTTCCATCTTTCTTCGATCTCTTCTTCTCCTCATCGCTGCCGCCGTGCCGCCGCACCCGTTCACTTGCCAGCATGGCCAGTGCGTTCAGCATGCCCTCCAGCTTATCGCAGAGCGCCATGTGCACGACGTGCGGCAGCATCTTCTCCGTCACGCCCAACCAATTCAGGATGACTTCTGTGTTGACCGACACATCACCGCCGAAGCGCAACTGCGGCGAGAACTTCGAGCTGCGGAGTGCCTTCAGCTTGCGCTCATCTGTCTTTACAACCGTCGCCACGTTTTCCACGGTGGGCGAGGCCAGGTCGGAGCCGGCGGCGCTGGTCTGGCTGTCAAGGTCCATGATGCCAAGGCCAAACCCCATCCCACCCGAGTCGCGTCGCATCGGCACGCTGGACATGTCCGACTCGAAGATGGTCGTTGTGTCCATGCGGCCAAAGTGCTTGATCACCTCCGCGTTCTTCTTGTCGGTGAAAGACTTGATCAGCTGAATCATCTCCTCAAAGTCGCGGAAGCGCGGGTTGCCGGTCCATGGGTTTGTCTGCCGCAAGGTCAGTGTGAAGCCCACCTCAGGGCTGCCCAGCGCCTGCCGTGTATAGAACTCAAAGTGATTTACGCCCTGAAAACCCATCACAATGACACGCGTGCTGCCAGGTCTGTACAACTCCACGTTGTGCGTCTCAATCACCAGCACCTTCTTCGCCGCGTGGTAGTCGTCGCACGGGCACTCGGCGAAGGAAAGGCGACCCTTCGAGAAACTCACCACTACGCAGCCAGCCGTCGCCTCACCGGACGAGATGGCACCGAGTAGCACTGTGGTGTCGTCTACCCCGATGCGCAGCTGCCCGCACGGCACACGCAGCAGGCGGTTCCCAAAGTACGGGATGTACCCACGCGCGGGCTGAGTGGATGTGGAGCTGTTACTGCGGTGGCTGCCGTCGGACTTGTCGCTGTCGCTGTCGTGGTCGCCCTGGGACATGCGATCAAAGCGGAAGGGCCGCTCTGTCTTTCCTGGAGCCGCGGTGGAGGTGGTGGTGGTGCTGCTGCCCGAGCGCTTCTTGACGTTCTCGGCGGGCTGCAAGTAGAGCGTCTTCTCCCGCACCTTCGCGGCGGAGATGCGCCGCTGCTCTGCGATGATGGTGCTGATGTTGCGCACAAAGCTGAGGACGGCCGGGACGGTGCTCGGCGTCACCCCGAGCGTGCCGCGCTGCAGCGATGCGTCGAGGTCGGTCGTCGTGAAGTCCTCCTCGCCGATGCCGTCCATCGAGTTCCCGTGGAAGGTGCCCACCTTGCACTCAAACACATCTTTTAGCTGACGCTCCTTGAAGTTCACGTGAACCTGCTGCACCAACAGCGCCTCCCGAAACGTCCGCTGCTCCGGGGTGCGCACAAACACATCCGCGTCTTCGGAGTTTTGGATCACGAAGCCTTTGGCGAAGACGTCTCCAATGATCATGCCGCCCGACAGCACGCCCTCGGAGCGAATGGACGTGTTGGTGACGCGGCCAACAAGCAAATTCACCGTGCACCCGCTTGCGCGCGCGGTGGCCTCCGAGACAATGTGAGCTTCCCCGATGGTGAAGTTGTGTGCACTGCCGGCACCGATGTCGCAGAAGCACAGTGCACGGCTGAGACCCATGAAGAACAGCGTGCGCCTGTCGACCGGTTTGGCCTGCATCTCGCGTAGCGCCTGGTTGCCCTTCACCATCTGGCGACCCAGCTGCGTGCGCACCATGCGCTTTGCAATGTCGTCCCCTGCTGCCCCGCGAGCGAAGAGGTGGCGTATCGACCGCAGGGTCTCCGAAACCGTAAACGACCACATGTCAATGACGAGGAAGAGCTGCGAGACGTGCTGGAGGCGCACGGTGAGGTTCGGCTCCGTGCCTTCCACGTTGAACGGGAAGTACGCAGCGATGGTGTCGACGAGGCCGATGTGGCCACTACGCCGGCTGACACTAAACTCCGCCTCAGGCAGAAACAGCTCAAGAGACTTCACCTCCAGCTTCGTCTGGCACTCCGCCCGCAACCGCCGCAGCGTGACACAGAGAGACACATCGGGGAACTTGTTCACAAAACGCTCCGTCGCATCGCTGCGCATAAAGTGCTTGAAGATGAAGTCAATCGTGCCGCCTTGATCGAGGTACACCGTAAAGCACGTCGAGGCGGCCGGTTCCGTGTTGAAGATGAGACGGAAATCGCTGATGGTCAGGTGTAGAGCGACGAGCCCTCGTGCCTTCCTCTTCGGCGGCACCGCCACACCGCTCATGCTGTTGTCATTCGCGTTGTCCGAGTTGCGCTCGTTGTCGGAGCCGGCGGAGGCCGCAGCGGCGCCTCGGCTGCGTGTCTGCGACCGACGCAGGCGCACCACGGAGTTCATCTCCTCTCGTGCGAGCACGGCGGCGTAGCCACGCGGCATGGGCAGCAGCACCTCCACCAGCGCACAGTGCAGCGGCACGCCCAGCTGCGGCACCTCCTCCTCCATCTCCTGCACAAAGGCGAGAATGCGCTTGCTGTGCTCAACTCGCTGCTGGAGGTAAATTGTGGTGCACATCTCCACCTCCTGCGCCAAGGCGGTGATGTACGGGCTCAGCTCAATAGTACCGGCACGCAGCTCTGCACGGACGATGGCGATATCATCTACGCCCTCGCGCCGGCTTCGCCGCACGACGGCCCGCACCGTCACCCCGGGCAGCGGGATCGACATGATGAGGTAGCGGTCGTGCGTGTTCGCCGCGATGCCGTGCGGTGACGGCGGGGCAGCCGCCGGCTCTCCGGCCATCCCGCCCTTCTGCGGGCGCCAGCGGCTGTTACGGGCGGTCGGGGTCCCCGTGTCGAAGCCCACGCGGCGGTTCGCACTCGCCATCTTGGTCCCACGCAGCGCGCGGGAGTCGCCGTACCCGCGCAGGCCGCTGGGCCCGCCAGCGCCACCGACACCGCCACCGCCGACGCCACCCCCCACGCCGCCACCACCGCCGCCCATCGCCCCGCCGGTGTTCGCGGCCGCGCTGTTGTTGCTGAATCGTTCGGGATTCGAGTAGCAGTAGACAGCCAGCTCGCTCGCCTCGAGGCGGCCCGTGCAGTCAAGGTGAATCGACAGCGGCTCCTTCCGCACCGGCGGCTCCTCTTCCTCGGTGTACAGTACGCGTTGGTTGTTGGCACCGTAAAGTCGGGTGCGGTCTGCCGGCCGCGCGGTGCGGCGGTGGCGGCTGACGCGGTCCGACAGCTTCAGCGTGGGCTGCTCCAGCGACAGTTCCCGCAGGATGCCGACGAAGAGGGATGAGATGCGGCCCTTCGGCTCCGACACGTCCACCACGATGCCGATCGTGACGGTGTTCGCCTTCCGCTCCACCCGCAGCGGGGCCTCGATGGAGGTGATGGCGAAGCTGTTCAGTGAACGCTCGTGTTCGTCCGCGGCGTAACTCGTCAGCAGCCCCTGCCCCCCGAGAACAGAGGTGGTGCGCAGAATGTCGCCGAGCGTCGTTTCCCCCTTCAGCGGTGAGCCGTCCGTGAAGAAGACGTGACTGTCCGCCGCCAGCAGACGACCAAAGAAGACCACCGTCGTGCTGAAGCCCTGATCTGCCGAGCCACCCGTGGCGTAGACCGAGTCGGACAGGTTGCGGCTACTCCGCGGGTCCGCCACCAGCACCGGCACGAGTCGGCGCACCACTTCCAGGTTGCAGATGAAGGAGACGTTGTTCATGCGAATCTTCAGCGCGTACGACGGGATAAACTTGCGCCGGTTCAGGCACGACGCGTTGTGGATGTGCCGGTCCGTCTTGCCGCACGCAAAGCTGTCCGGGAGCTCCTCCAGAATGCTGCGGAATGGCGCATCACCAAAGGGGAGGACGACCATAAAGTTCGTTACGGTCGCTACCACGCGATGCGTCTTGACGGTGCTGAAGAAGTCCAGCACGTCGTTGCTGTTCTCGCTGCCCTCGACGTAGACGCCACCGCGGCGGTGCGCCACGTCGTGCACCACCCGCTCCGTCATCGTCCGCAGCTTCCGCTGCCGCTCCTTCTGTGCCCGCCGCAGCAAATTGTCGATCTTCTTCTTCTCCACCTGCAGTCGCTGGAATCGCTTGAAGCGGTGGAGTTGCAGGCCCGCCGTCAAGCTCTCCTCCTGGCTCGCTCGCTTCATTTCCCGCACGTCGTCTTCCGTCTCCCGGATGCACTGCTTAATCAGCGCGTCGAGCCCAATGCGCAAGATGACAAGCGGCTCGTACACCGCCAGCTCCCACTTTGAAGTCGAGTTCGTGAACGACTCCATCAGCGCCTTCTGCAGCTCCTCGCTGTAGTTGATGAAAGAGGTGGACTCTTGCAGTTCGGCATTGAAGCGCTTTTCGTCTACCTTCCCGCTGGACAGCGTCAGCGACAAACCGATGGACCCCCACAGAAAGCCGCCGAGGGGGTGCGCCGCCTTCATCGTGTTCGCCGTCTCCACCGCGCGACCGGCTCCGAAGACTGCCGTCTCCATCTGAGCCAAGTCCGCCACCGTCGGGGTGTCGCGGTTGTTCGCGCTGGACAGGTTCTTGTACGTCGCGATCATCTGGTCGTGGTCGTCGCGGTCCACCAGCGCGGCCTGTGCATCTGTCACGTGCACCACCCAATGCAGCGTGTGCCGGCTGTTGCCCTCCGTTGTGTCAGCCGTCGCGTTCAAATTCCGTATGGTGAAGCGAAGCGTTGTCATCGAGGTCAGGTAGGAGAGTCGCACACCTTGAAGGAGAAAGAGAAAACTCTGGCGGCGCCGGGGACGCGGCGAGCCAAGCACCTCCGCCGCGTCTGCGCTTTCCACCGGCGTGCTAGCCGCGCTGTTGCTGCCACGTCGTTCATTGCGGCTGCCAAAATTCGCTGCGCTGCCGCCGGAAAGTGGGTTGACACCGGCACTGTTGCCCTCGCGATTGCGTCCACCGCCAACGCTACCATTACCACCACCACCCCCTCGCGTTCCATTCATACCACCGTTGTTGTTGTTGTTGTTACTGCGGTAGTTGCTGCGGCTGTCGCTGCTATTGGCGGCTGCCGTGTGGGAGTCTTGGCTGGTGTCATCATTCGCAGTCGTATTAAAGCTGCTGCTTGCGTACCGACTCGAGTTGTCGCGGCGCAGTGGGGCGTCACCGCCGGTGTTGTTGTCGTACGCGTTGCCGAGGGGCGAGGCCCCCGACTCCTCCTCGCTCGATGCCGGCGACGCCACAACAGCCAACACGTCGTTGATCAACTTTTCATAGGTCAGCAAGGTGTGGTTGATGAAAAGAGGCGTGATGGTAATCGCAATCGTCCCCATCGTTACGCTGCACAGCATCTTGATGGAGTCGTGTGCGTAAAGAACGTAAACGTGCGGCAGCACTACTCGGTAGTTCTCCTTCGGAGCGTTGTGGGCCGTGATGGTGAAGGGGTGCAGGTGCAGCTTCAAGTCCACCCGCCCGTTCGACGAGGACTTCGTAAAGCACGAGATCTGCGGCAGGAGAAACTTCTGCACGATGCCCTGCGGCAGCCCCACGTAGCAGGTGATGGAGGTGGCCTGCATCTGCAGTGTAACGGCGCTGCTGCGCGGGGTTCGGCGTCGCAGCTCCTTGTCCGTGAAGGAAAAACTGCGTCGGCTGACGGCGCCCATTGCCGACTTCGACCCATTGTCGTTGCGACGCATCGACTTCGTGATGGCCTTCACCGCCACACGCCACGCACTCGCCAAGGCGTGCACCTGCGGGTGCAGCATCTCCGCCGCGCGCAGGCAGTACGGCGAGTCGAAGACAACACTGCGCACGATCATGTGCAGATTTGTCTGATCCCCGCGCACGTTGAACTGCGAGGCAAACTGAGCGACGAGGGCAATGGTGGAGATGTCCGCGCTCAAGACCTTGTTCTTCTGCATGCTCTGCTTCGGCGAGGCCAGACCAGCCGGGGGCAGGCCGGACTTTGCCTCGTGCTGGATGGGGTCCATCACGCACTCTGCCACGTAGTACAGCTGCACCTGATGCGCAAAGAAGGACGCGGTGGAGTGGAGGTGGAGCTGTTCCGTGGACTCGGGAGGGGCCGGGTAGCGACTGCGCTTTGCCCGCTCACGTGCGCGGTTCGCCTTGTACCGCAGCCGCGCCTTCAAGTTCTCGGAGATGGTCTCTGTCAGCGCTTCCGTCTGCACGCACTCACGCGACGGCACCGACTCCATGCGAGACTCTGCGCACCCGGTCAAGTCCTTGCCGAGAAAGCGGACGTAGTTGTTGTCAGAGTGCTTGGCGCTGAGGTCGAGCTGGTGCACAGTGAAAGTGCCGTCGTAAATCAGCAGCAGGGGTTTGGCGTCCTCGGTGGGACGCCGCCCTGGCGCGCTGCTCTCGCGCGGCGAGGTCTGACTGAAGGTAGACGTGCCATCCGCTACGGTGACCGTCACCGGCGATGCAAGAAAGGTTGGCACGTTCGTGGCGGGCGGCCTCGTGCTGGCGGAGTGCGGCGAACCGCCGAGGGAACCCGCTGCGGTGGTGCCCGCTGCGCCACCGCCTCCCCCGTTTCTCTCCGGTGCTGCTGCTGCTGCCGCGCTTCCACCCGCTGCACTGGTGGTGGGAGTTCGTGTCAGCGCGCCAGGGTGGATGACGTGCAGGACGGACGGCAGCACGTGCAGCTTCACCAGGTCGATCTCGCCCACGCCCTGGATGTGCACCTGGCGATCGCGGATGAGGCTGGGCGTGACCACCACGAAGTTGCAGAACGGCTTGCGCATCTCAAGAAGGCTGACCTCGCTTTCCTTCACCACGATGCGCTGCCCCATCCGCTCCGTGTCAATGAGCCGCACCGACACGCTCTCTAAGAAGCCCTTGCCCTGGATGGTGCTGCCCTTGTGGACCCGCGTCGCGTTGTCCGCGGGGCGATTCGCAAAGGCGCTCCACTCGGAGTTACGCGACTTGGCGTTTTTGTTTCCACCGCCCGCCGCCCCACTCGGGTACGTCTGCAAGCCCGGCGAGCCCTCGCTGTACAGCATCGACGAGCCGGAGAGGCCATTCTGCCCGGCCCCAACCTGCACTCGGCCCTGCACGTCCGCTACGACTCGCTTAATGAGCCGCATGAGCTGATGGACGTAGTCGGCAAAGTCGCGCGTGACGTGCGAGGCGATCTGTGCCGTGGTGATGTTGCACGCCCCGCCATCGGTGCCACGCCACAAGTCCCGCTTGCCCTTGCCGGCCACCTGCGTCAAGTACATAATGGCCATCGTTGCCTTGTCGCTGTCGTACCACACCTGAGGCACCTTCGCGAACAGGTTGCCCTCGCGCCGCAAAGGCTCCCACTCGATCTGCGTAATCACCGCCAGCGTGTCCACCTTGAGCGAGCCCGATACCTTCTGCGAGGAATCGCTCACCTCCTCTCCGCTGGGAGGCCGGTTCTGCGCCATGATCCCGCGCAGGCTTCGCACGACGATGGTGGAGGTGTACACGCCATCCATTGGAACAGACGGGTCGGGCAGGTTCTCCACCGGCACCGGCAGCCGCGTCAGCACCTTCAGCTCGATCGTTGGGACGGAGACACTTACGATGTTGTCCTCCCATAACCACCGCTTCTGCTGGGTGCGGGCTTTGCTCTTCTTGGCGTGCGACCGCAACAGGCGAGGCGAGGCGGTGTTCGGCGAACCTGCCGTCCCGAGCAAGACGGAGGACGACGCAGCGCGCTGCAGCTGCGACTTGGGGCCGCGCAGCGAGAGGTGCACCTGCAGGAAAAGACGGGCGGCCGCGCCGGCGAGGACGGCGGCTTCCGGCGTCACGAGTACCGTCAGTGGGTCCAGCAGCGCGAGGTGCAGATGGCGGGAGGTGGAGTTGTGCTTCGAGCGCTCGCGGTTGTCGACGACGCAGCGGGCCCACGCGAAAAGGTCCTCCTCCTTCTGCAGCATCTCGCGTTTCATGTAGGCGAAAAAAGTCGGCGCACGCGAAGGACGGTCGATGTTAGGGTAAAAGCCAACGATGGGCAACTGCGCGTGGAAGCCGGTGCGGTCGCGCACCTTCTGTGGCCCGCTTGGCCGCTGCGGTGGCCAGTAGTCCATCGCACACACGCCGTTGTCGTCGCTCTCGGCTTTGTCGAACGTGCGGTAGAAGAGGTGTGGCGGCACGGTGATAATAGCGCTTGGCTGCTTTGATGATCCAAAAGCACCCTTCCCCACCCCGCCAGCTGCGCCACCCCTGCCGCGACCTGCCTTACCGCCCTGTCCGTTGCCGCCACCATCGATGTTGTTATTGCCGTTGTTGGTTGAGCGAGGCCCTGGCGTAGCCGGCGGCGAACGGCTTGCGTCGCTGCCACTGGAAGGACGGTCTGCCGCAAAGGCGCGGTTGTCAACGAGCCGTCGTGAGGAGTTGTCGGAGTTTGAATCTTGAAAGAAGTCATCGGTGCTGCCAAGCTGGGACGAGGACGATCCGTCGCTGGAGACGGAGACGCAGGTGGCAAAGCGATTGCTCGCCTCCAGCTTCTCCTTGTCCGTGGGCAGCATCGTGTCAGACAAGTTGTAGTAGCCGCCATTTAACTTTTCATCGAGCGTGTGCTCGTCGTCGTGACCGTCTTCACCGCTGCCAACGCCAGCAGCGTGCTGGTTGTGCGCAGTCGTGTTGCGCGAGTCGGACGAGCCGTCGGAGCCGCGGCTGCCCCGCGTGAAGGCACGTGGCATAATCGGCGAAGCATCAGAGTCTCCCCGCTCCAGCCCGGGGCCTGTCGGCATCGTCAGCGGGAGTCCAGCCGGCACCCACGAGCGGGCCGTCGGCGGCGCTTGTGGAATGTTGCTGGAAGAGACCTGACTCGCGGGCTGGGAGCCGTCCTGCGAAGGAGCCGCAGCCCCCGCATTGGGATTGGCCGCCCCACCAACCGTTGCCGTCGTCACCGCAGCAGCAGCCGCAGCAGACGCCGCGTTTTCACCCGCTGTTGCAGGGACGGGGGCGGAGGCGGCGGCGGCGGGTGTGGCGCTCCGGCTCTGCGCTGTGGGCCGTGGCATCGTGGCGGGCTCCGGCATGGCCGCGGAGGCGCTTTGGGACTTGCTGACGGGGGACGGCATGTCCTGCTGCGGCGCTGCCGACGCGGCTGGCCCTGTGCCCTCCGCCGCCCGCGGTGGCGTTGGCGGGCAGTGGGTGGCGGCGTTCTGAAAGGGGAAGCTGATCAGCTGCTCGTAGTCGTTGTCCTCCACAAACTGCTTCTGCTTTGCGCGGTGGTTTTCGAGGCTGTTGTCGAATGGGTAGGCGACGTACTGCCGCAGACACAGGGAGGTGTGCAGGGAGAGCACCTCGAGGTAGTTGCCCATGGTCGTGTCGTTCTTGAGTGAGGGGAGGTAGCCGAGGGCCACCTCGCTGGAGCGGTGCAGCATCAGCTGCACCCCGAGATCCTTCGCCGCGGCACTCAGTCGCTTGTTCGAGTTGCCGTCGTTGACGGTGGACTGGGCCAGCGTCAGACCCACCGGCAGCTCCACCGAGGCGTAGCCGTCCTCGCCAATCCGCACCACACCGCTCACGCTGCCGACATTCACCACAAGAAAGAAGAGGCCGTAGTCCTTGGAGTCGTCGTCAGCCTTGTTGCACTCTTCCATGAAGTTCGCAAACCCAAGCGCGACGTCGTAGGGCACCGTCGCCGCAAAAGGGTGGTGTCGTGCCACGCCGTGCTCCGAGTCGGAGCTGCGCGTGCTCGGCGTCGAGGAATCGGCGAAGAAAAGGCGCTTGCGCTTTCGCGGATGGCCGTGCTTGGCGCTCAAAGAAGAGCGGTTGTCGTCGTACTCGTACGAGTGCAGGATTGGAATCCCGCCACCGCCCGTGCTGAACTCCTCCAGCGGCTCCTGCGAGGTCACCGTGGGCCGCGTGGCTGTTGCGCCACCCATCGGGGATGCCGATGATGTCGGCGCCAAGTTCACGTGCACCTCTTCCCCGTACTCCCCGTCGCCGTCCCCCTCGACGGGGAACTGGTAGCCGTGCGGCAGCGCAGCCGCACGCCGCGCTGAGCGCCACTCCTGCATCTCCACCGCCTCCCCTTCCGTGTCGCTGAGGTCGACGTTGATGTCCTGATTGCGGTCATCGTCGTTGGCATTGAAGCGGAACGAGCCGTCTGGCCCACCCACCGCAGAGCCGGCGGGGACGGCGGCGGAGCCGAGCTGCGCCGCACCGGTGCGGCCAACCCGACGCCGCCGCGTGGTTCCGCCACGTGGGGCGTCCGTCGTGTTGCGCAGCGGCCCGGCACGCACGACCTTCTCCGCCAGCAGCTCCGCCGCCGAGAGGGCGTCGGCGACCTCCGCTTCCATCATCAAGTCCTCCATCATGAAGTGGCGGCCGATCGTCTGCGCCACCTCGCCGAGCACCATCAGCTGCTCCGCCGTCACCTCCAGCGCGACCCCGCCGACGATCACCTCCATCGACTCGTGCACCTTCGGCTTGAGGGGCATGCGGCCAAAGTGCTTCGTCAGCGCCACCGTAATCGCGCCGACGACGATGTTCGACTCCGCGTTGCGGGAGAAGGTGCCGCGGCGGTCGGGAAAGCGCACCGTGATGGGGGCAAGCGTCACGCCGGTGTCCGTCACGGCAAACTGTTTCACGTAGGTGAAGGTGACCAGCCCAGTGGAGAGGTTCACCTGCGGGGCCCCGATGGACTGTCCGGTAGTGGCCGTCGCACTGACATCCACCAGCCGCACCGTCACGCAGATCTCCATGTCGTTGCCCGCCGGCTGCGTCTGTTCTAAAAACTGCTTGAACTCCTTTCGCTTGTTCTTGCCGGCCGTCGCGTGCGACTGCAGCTTCGCCAGCAGCCAGAAAAGCTCATCAGGGGCGATGGTGAAGGTGTTATCAAGGAAGATGTTCTGAAAAGCCTGGATGAGGGCCTTGATGTGCGTCCCCATCAGCGTGCCGCGCAGATTCGTGAATTCCAGGTCGAGCGTGAAGTAGTTGTGCAGCTTCGTTCGCCCGGTCGTCGGATCGAAGTTCTCGCGCGAGATCGGGATCGACTGATTCGGCACCTGCATCACAAAAAGGCCATTGAGCTTGAAGTTCTCCGCGTAGGCCCACGGTATCTCCGCGCTTACCTGCTCGTAGAGGGGGTGGCTTGCTGGCAGGCTGAGGTACGCCTTGACCTCCCGCGCGGACGCCTCAAGCGGCCGCGTCACCTCGTTTTCGTAGCTCAGCTGGTACTGGTCACTCGGCAGCACCATGCTGAAGCGGCCGGACTGCACCTTGAGGGTCGCCATAATGTTGTGGGCCAAGTCGTTCGGGTCATCGGCGTAGATGACGTTGTGCGTGTTCACGTTGAGGTAAATAGACGCCATGGACTCGATGAAGATCTCAAAACGCTTCACGTTCGGGATGAAGTCCCGCACCGATCGGTTGAGCGTGTTGAAGAGCTCCGTGGTGAGCGGGGCGTCGTGGTACATGCTCGCCGCGAACTGCCAGTCATTCAGCAGGTCCAGGAAGTAGTCCACGTAGACCATGTACCAGTACATCTCTACTCCAGAGAGCTTCGTGAGAATGTTGAAGAGCTTTCGCCCATTCCACAGCCGGTCGTCCTGGCGGTCCAGAAAAAACTGCACCGAGTCGGCGTGGCACAGAATCGTCTCGCGGTCGAGCACGCAGTTCGCCCACACCGTCACGTCCTTCGCAATGAAGAGGCCCTGAAAAACTTGCTTCTCCTCTTTTGGCAGTAGAAAGAAGGCGGGTTGGATGTACTGCGCACCGGCGCCGATGGTGGCCACCATCGTGCCTTTCCGCTTCGAGTCCTTGATGCCAAACGGCGGGGACGGCACGATGCTGCGCCGCTTGAAAGGGATCTCAAGAGTTGTGTCGCGCAGAAACAAAACCAGCATTTCAAACCCCGCGTTCGGTCGGGGCATGCCGATCTGAAACTGCAGCTCCTGCAGCGGCTGGTAGTTCGGGGGCAGGAAGTATTGCCAGAGCTGCGTGCGGCAGTACTCCAGCCAGGGGCCGTAGCGAATCACAGGGGTGTCGATCAGCACCTCCACCCCCGTGGTCGGCAGCGCCCCGCGCCGCACCGGCTCACCGGCGTACACGTTTGCCGTGTCCTTGTAGCACACAAGGTGCACCGTGCCCTTGTCTTTGCCGTCCATCAGCACGCCGTACTGGCTGATCAGGTCGGAGGAGGACGTGGTCTCGAACGGAAGGTGCTCGTACGACTCCGCGACACCGGAGAACAGCAGGCGGGCCCGCTCGTACAAGGTGGCGTTGCGCATCACCTGCGTCTTGCTCAACTTGCTATCCATCTGCGCCATCCGCACGTCGACCTCACGCAGGGTCAGCTCCAGCACAAAGCGATAGAGATCCAGAGCAGGGCAGCTGTCTTTGGTGAGGAAGACACGGCCCTCTCCCTGCTGAAAGGTCAGATGGAGAAAGTACGGGTGGGTGCCAGCCACCGCACCGAGGTCCACATGCGCGGAGCAAATCTCGAGCTCTACGCACCCAATAAAGTTGAAGAACTTCTGCGCAAAGGAGGTGTTCAAAATGTTGTGCTCCTGCAGCTTCCGCGCCGCACGTGCCTCGGGTGACATCTGCGCTTCGGCCATCCCGTGCGCGTCCAGGTCGTTCTCGTCCCAACTCTGCGAGTGGTTCGCCGCCTTGCGCACCCACGACACCACCGCGCGCTTCACGCCCTCCTTTGCCGCTTCCACCTTGCTGTGTCGCCGCACCACATCCGCCGCCTCGTACGCCTTCTCTTTACTCACGGTGGGCAGCCTCTTGTCTTTACGCCCTGTAGCCCCATCCACTGCGGCGTTCGTGTTGTTGTTGTTTCCGTTGTAAGCGCTACTCATGTCGCGTGGGGAGGCGGCTGCGGTGGCGGAGGTGGAGTTGCCGGCCTGCGCCGCTGCCGCCTTGGCCAAGTCAAGGTACTTCCCCGTCGCGTTGTAAATGCACAAACGAACACCGTTGAGGTGAATCTGAAAAAGTCCGGCGCGGCTGCGCACGTAGACATCGTTGGCGTCGACCTGCTTCACCACCTCATCCCCAAGCCCTTCGGAGCGGACGTGCGGGTTGCTGCCGCGCGTTTTTGAGTCCGCCGCCGCCGCGGGCACAGAGACGGGCGTGGTGAACTCTTTCAGTGTGTTGCGCCGCTGCGGCTGCTGGGGAGAGACCGGCGTGGAATCGCGATTGGCCGATGCGTCACCTCCGCTGCCGCCGGTCCCCTCCGGAGAGTGCGGCTCGCGAAGGATGGAGTGATTCAAATCTCCGCCACGGCCTGGAAGAGGATCGAAGTTGTGAGACTCCGTGCCCGTGCCCATATCGTCGCCGTCCTCGTCATCACCGCTACTGTTGGTGCTCTCCTCATCGAATTGCACGGACACCTTGCGCTTCTCCACGTCGACGGCGACCACCGTGCCCTTGACGTATTTCAAATTGCGGCTGACCCGGCAGCGCGTGCCGACGAGGGTCTCGCAGACCATGTACTCATGCACGCGGCTCCACCGTGGATGTTTGAACCAGAAGCCCCAGAAAGCCAGCGTGACGTAGCCGTCGACGATGTGCAGCGACATGTTCTCGGACTGGAAGGTGAAGTCGCGGAAGAGAAGGCGGCCTTGCAAAGGGGCGAAGTGAAGCCCCGTCAGCCCAATACGGATGGTGCGCGGCAGCACCAGGAAGCGTAGAAGGAAGACAATGCCGAAGGCAAGCGCCTTGTCGACGTACAGCATTAAGGAAAAGCAGCATACAAAAAGGAAGATGACAGAAAAGAGAAATTGGAGAAAGAGACTGGTGTCAAACTCCATCGTGGAGTTGCCAGTCGCCATTGTGTGACCAAGCTACAGCTGAACAGCTTTATTTTACAAAAACAACAATTAAAGAGAAAATGAACTCAAATAGAGAAAGAACGAAGAAATATGCTCCGAGTTGGAGAGTAGCAAACTACTGCAACACCAGACTGTGTACCAACGTTTTGATTTCGTGCCAAGCCAAAAAAAAAAAGAGCCGTGAAACAATTCTATGTCGCCGGGAAAAGGAAGGTGCAATGAATATATTAAAATCTCACGAATTTGAAAGATTCCAACCAGCACAAAAAAAAAAATTGACAAAAATAAATTGAAAAATAGTGGGCGGTCAGTGTATTCTAGAAAAAGGATTATTTTTTCAAGTACAAAGCTAAGAAATAAAGAAAGGGAGAAAGGCTTAAAAAGTGTATGTATAGGCTACTTAATTTATGAAACGATCGCCGCCAATTCTTATGCGTGTAATTGAAGCTTTAAAAAAGCAATAAAAGCCAGGAAAAAAAGTGTGTAATACAACCAGTGTCTGGCGATGAAATGGTGTATAGCTGTGACAAAGAGAAAAAGTACCGCTAAAAACAAGCTCTTTTAGGGAGCGCTAAGTCTAACCACCTACAGCGGTGGCGATAGATCAAAGAAGAAACAACTGACACTTCCGCAGCTTTAAGCATAACAGTTTGTGTTCATGTAAAGGTCCAAAACGCATAGAAGCACAGATTGTGGAGAAAAAAAAAAGAAGAGAGGGTGTAGCGAGAAGAAAATGATTAATAAAAGCTTCAGAGTTGAAATAAAAATAGGTAGATTCATAGATTAATTTACAGCAAAGGGCCTCGGGCAGCTGTGCGCTCAGTTTTCGTTCGTGTGTGAGATTGCATTTACAGTAGAATTTCTCAGATACTCGATTGACAAGGTATTGAGTTGTCTCACAACGCACGTAAAAGCATTTTAAAAAACATTTGTTTCTAGGTTTTTCTTTAGAAGTTTTGTGGCGTAAAAGAAAACATAGGAGCGTTGGTTAGGAAGCATTTTCAGCCCTTTTTGCATTAGGACACGCTCGTACGTGCTTGTTGTAGGAGAAGTTACACATCAGCATCCCAACGATTACCCTTGATCAGGGAGACGCATCTGAATCCGACGAGTGCAAATTCTCTAGGCGTGTTTTCTTCCCTGGCATCTCCCCCTCCCCATCACTATTTTCGTCCCCCACCTGCACCTTATCCGTATTGGGTGGTTTACTGTCGGGCTCCGGGGTTTTCACGTCCTCTTCACCCTCTTCATCCTCTTCCTCCTCATCACCAAGGTCCTCATCATCGCTGGCTAGCGTAAAGCGACTTCGCTTTGACGCCGTTACGGCGTTCTTCGCCGCCTGCACCGCCTGCGCCGCGCGCGTCTTCTCCAGCTCATCGAACTGCCGTGCCACGTTACGCGTCATGATGCCTGCTCCAACGACGTTGCTGCCCCGACCGCCGCGGTTGCTGGCCGCGATGGCGCGGCTCTGTCGCAGCTGCGCGTACGTCTCCCGCTCCGTCGCGGTGAAGGCGCCGCCTTTCTTCTGCACGCTGCTGAAGAAGAGAATGCTACCCCCTTCGGTGGCGGAGCTGCCGGAGCGGACGATGGAGGCGCCGTGCTGAGCTGGCTGCGCCTGCACCGCGTCATGCGGGGTCACGTAGGAGGACAGCTTCGTGCGCGGCCCTTCCTCGGAGAGCGAAGGCCCACTGTAGTTTCTGCCGTGGCTGTTACTGTTAAAGTTGTTGTTGCTGTAACCACCCCCGCCACGGTGTGCGTGATACGGCCGCCGCTCGTCTGGCGGCGCAGAGGAGGGGTGGTACAAAGGCCCGGTGCGCATGTTTGAGTTCGCGTTGTCGTACCGTGAGCCTTGACCTCGACCGCGACCGTCGAAGCCGCGGTGCGGAGTAGCGGAAGAGAAGTTTGACGGATTGCCGTAAGAAGATGAGGGTGCCCCTGTGCCCCGGTAGCTGTTGGGGTGCGTGGAGGAGCTGTTGCCCCCTGCACTTTGCTGCTGATTATTGTTTGACATGTCGCAAGACTTTTCTTCTTATTCTTTTTCGTTCACGGCTGATGTGTTTGTGTATAGTGTACTTTATAGCCCTTTTCTGTGCGTGTGCAGTTGAGCGCGTACTCTGCAAAATCAAGACTGGGAAAGAAAAAAAGGAAAAGATATTAAGGATTTA
>MDUD01009143.1:5957-18992 GCA_002216565.1 Crithidia mellificae | reverse complement strand
CAGGACTTTCGAAGCAATTCAGAGCAGCTTCTTGTCTAGTTGAGTGCTTGGAAACCGAAGGGAGCAAAAAACAAAAAAAGAGGGAGAGAAAGTAATGAGCTTCGCTTTTCTTCCAAAGATCAGCTCCTTTTTATTTTTTGGTTGTTGATAGTGCTTACCAACTGTGTGCGAGTCGATGTTTTGAATTACGGTATTTGGGGGAAAAAATCTAAAGGAAACTTATGGTAACAAGAATCAAGAATATTCACAGTTAAATTGCAAAATTAAAGGTTTTTTTTTTTGCTGAAATTGAACGAGTTAGGAATCCAATGGAAAAAGAATGAATATTACACAGCTGCGTGAGCGTTAAAAAACAAAAAGAAAGATAAGAAGAAAAGAAGCCTAGGAGTGACGAAATATATGTTACGGAGGTGAAAAGGATAGTGCCCTTTGATAGTGCCCAAAAAAGAAAACGATGAGCAGTGGCAGCAGAAGGGAAACTCTACAAGTGACAAAACACAAACAGAGAGCAAAAAAAAGAGATTCAATTTTGAATATTAAATTTGAAAGCAAAACGGCGGCACGCTTAAAAAGGTAACAGGACGAAACTTAGCAGTCGACTTCCAAATAAGAGCGACAACAATTAAGGTCAGTGGAACGCAAATTCGGGGTTATTCTGACGAAGATAGAACACAAAAATTCAAATGAGCAATAAAAAATGATATTTACAAAAAGAAGGTTGTAGACAAAGAAGCTATAGCAGTTTTAAGACAGAAAAATTGAAAGCTTTTAATAACGCTTCAGAAACAAGATTTTCGAAGTTGTCTACCTCGTCTTACCTTTGTTTTCGAGTTTAGATTGAGAGGCCACTGTTGTATATCAATTTTGTTGTGGTTAACGCTATTTTACATACGTAAATGGATGTTATACGGCGGAAAGAAAGAAGAAGGCAGAAGAAACAAGAATGTAAACGTCAAAATGGAATATGCTTAAATAGATGTAAGGGAATTATAAATGTGCTCACCGGAGGCCAAACGTAGAGCTTCAGTAAACAATAAAGAAAGGAAAGACAGGGCTTGCCGAGATAATTTTGAAAGAAAGGTCACAAAGAGAGCACCAAAGCAGGTTTCGAGTAGAGTGCACTGCTGGGATCAAAAAAAAAAAGTGATATAGTTTACAGAGTTTTGAGAGTGTGCTGTAAACGGTTCTTTTTATTCTACTTGACACTACCATCAAAGCAGTTTGATAAAGGTGGCAGTGTAAAGTGAGAAATAGTAAAATTTTAATTTAAAGATTGTCCAGGGCAGAAACGGAAGAGGAGGGGGATAATTCGAGAAAGTGCGGTAAAGAAAAACTTGACTTTATTAAACGCAGTTCTGCAATTATCATGAAGAACAAAACTAGAAGCAGGTTCCTTTTTTATTGTTTTAAGTTGTAAAACCTTTGCTCGCTCTTGAACCTCTTGCGTTTTTCTTGCCGGAGAAAATAGTGACACACTGAAGCGTTGGCTCCCCGTCTGGTCGACGGGCAGGTTCTGATAGATGGCACAACTGACTAGCTTTAATTGTATTTTTTTTACATTCTTTTTCTCAATGCATTCTAGAATGAAAGAGGAAGGTGGGAAAAAGGGAGAATTGAATACGCGTGTGCGCAAAACCAAATAAAATGAATGCCGATGTCGTTGTCCGCACACGCCAACCAAAACAAAAAAGGACGACACACACACGCACACATACACACACACACACACACACACAAAGAAATACCACGCCTAAAGAGGCGGGCCACACAGTGCTGGAAAGAGAAGCTCTACCTGCAGCCGGCGCATCAGCGTGGAAATAGTTCGGTCCTGCGCGCCGAGCTGGCGAAGACAACTTTCCAGGCGTCCCGTCAAGTCATTCAGCGCACGTCGGGCTTGCATGTACTCTTTATCGTATCCGCCCTCCTCGTACGTGTTGTCGCTCTGCGCGGCGCAGCTCCGTGGCAGCGGCAGCGCCGTCTCCGCGGTCACCGTGCATGTCGAAGGGGCACGCAGGGGAAGCGTGAGAAAACAAACGGCGGTGAGCAGCTCACGGAGAATTTGCTGGAGTTCGTGCAGAGCAGCCGAGGCATTGACGCGGAGCGGCTCGGGGAGAGTCGACGAGGCATCGAGTTCATCCTCCGCACTGCGCTCTGAATCGCCGGTTCTTCGCCAGTCCCCCGTCGAGAAACTCCGTTTTGGGTAGCCCGAGTCGCCGTAGGAAGAGGCTGCTGTCGTGATAAATCCCGGCGTGCTGCCATCTTCTTTCATCGCGGCAGCTGCTGCTCTTCCCGCGGGTGATGTTACGCTGATTGAAGCCCCGTCACGATGTGGAGAAGTGTTAAATGCCTTATTAAACGGGAGCGGACTGTCCGCTGTGAAGGACGGCTGCTGCATTGCTTGGTGCTTCTGCTTGAGCTGCTGATACCGCGCAGAGCTGGTCAACACGCATCGGTACCGCTTGTCGGTGGACTTCTCCAGCTCGTTGTTAGTGCTGCTGCTGCTGCTGCTGTTGTTGTGATCTAACACAGCTTCTGTATCTCGACTGTCCTCTTCCTGTTCCTTGTCAGCAAGGGTGCCGGAGGCCACAGGCGCGCTGCTCGTCTTTCGCACTCCTGTTGTGTGTTGTTGCGGTTGAGGTTGCGGCTCGGCTTCGGTAGAACTAAATCCCGTCATGGCTGCCTCCAAGACGTTTGACAGACGAAACTCCGGTAGAGGAACGTACGCCAGGAAAGAAGCGCGGCCAACCACACCACTTGTCGTGTCAGTGCCTCTGCCGCTCGTCGAGTGCGCCACGGCGGGTGCAGCCGTCTTGCGCTTCATTAAGCGCTCGCGTTCCACCAGACACATCTGATCGGTCATCTTTTGCAATGCAGCGAGGGTTTGACGCAGCACGGCTGAAATTTCGGCTGCAGGACCGGTGACAATCCCTTTTGCTACTGCTGTTGCTGCTGCTGCTTTACTTCTCTCAACCCCGTCGCTGGCGGTTGACCTAGAAGCTGTTGTCGTGCGCTGCGGGCTGCCTCTCGGTGCATTCACCGGTTGACTTCTTGGCACCTTCTTCTCGGCATCCGATGGCGCATTCATCTCCGGTCCTTCGCCGTCCACGGCTTGTGTGCTGTCTTCCGAACACGCCCTATCAGGAGAGCGCACTGGGGTGTCAACAGCCTCCACTGCAGCTCCTTCGGCCTCGTTCTCTTCATCTTTTTCCACCCCTTCCTCCTCAGTTGGTGTCTGCATCGGTGCTGCTGCGTAAACACCGTCACTACAGGAAGATGAGAAGGAGCGCGAGAAGAGTTCGCCCTGCGTGAACATCTGCGCCGTTGCATCGCCCGCCGCCACCGGTGAAATCAGCAGCAGCAGGAGCACGCGAAGAAGGAGGAAGTGAACACGTGCGTTAAAGTTTGTCAGGGCCGTTAGACACGACGACGTGCTCGCAAACGTACGCTTGAAGGCGTCCCCAAATGAATGTGTGGGATGTGGTGGAGGTGTCTCCGGCCAGTAGCTGATCTTGCCATAGTCCACAACAACCCTCCGACTTTCCACCTCTGTCACCTCACTCTGATCGCCCGCTTCTTCTTCTCTTTCGCCAGAGGCAGCGGAACTTTCAAACAGAAACAGTGCAATTTCAACGTCACGCAGCGCCTCCGCGTAGTGCCGCGCGCAGACCGCCGCTGCGGTGGCGCGGCGCAGTGATAGGAGGCACAGCGGTAGCGTTCCGGGCTGCGGTGCACGTTGCCTCGGTGCCGACCACAACTCGGTTTGTGGTGCTGAGTTTGCTGGTCCCTGTAAAGGTGATGGGTGCAGGTACGCTTCAAAGAGCTCTTGCAATGACGTGTGACGCCCATCTACCGCGCTTGCGGAGGATCCTTTGAGCGTGTCACCCTTTCCGCTGAGCGTGTTCTTCTCCACCGTACACGCCAGCACCGCCTGCAGGCTGCGCAGCGCCTCTGCCGGTGTCCACAGCAGCACCGCCGTCGCGGTTTCCCACAGGAGCTGCAGGGTGGCCGGCGCGGCACTGCGGTGGACGACAGGGGGCAGTGGCGGCGCCGGCAGCGGTGAAGGTGCGGTGGCGGTGCTGTCCACTGCAGCGGGCATGTCCCACGGTAGCTGCAGCTGGTGGCGCTCGAGAAAGGTGGCGAGGCGCGCGAGAAGCAGCCAAACCCGTACGGCGTGCGGGGACGCTCGCAGCGGTGGCGGGAGAACACGCAGTTTGTCCTTCTCCCCCTCCACTGACTTCGTTTCTGTAGTGTTGCTGTTTTCAAACTTCGTCCGTGGAGAGGGGGCAGCGGGCGTGGCCGTCGCGTTCAACAGTTCCCCAACCTCGTCCAGCAAGCTCGCCGGGAAGGCAACCTCCTGCTCCAGGAACGTGTCCGCCAGCAGCAGCCCGCAGGCGCGCAGGACGTGCGTGAAGCCGTGCGAGGCAAGATCCGCAGACGCCGTCGCGATGCTGCAACCAAAATCGCGATCGCTTTCTCGCACCACGCGGCTGTCCTCCATCTTTCGCCGCTCCCGTTCCCTTGCAAAGGTGCCAAGGTGCACCCGCTTCGCTGCCGCACCAAGAAAGAGGTGACCCGCCGCGAGGTAGTCGCGCACTTCTGCACTGCGCAGTCCACGCTGCTGCTGGTCCACCAGCTGCTTCCACTGGCGCAGGGCGATTACTAACTCCGGCGCAAGAAGGTTCGCCGCGTGCGTCGTAGCCGCCCTCGTTGTCTTTGTTGGTGAAGTCGTCGCTGCTCGGTTGGCGGGCGAGGGAGGGACGTGGTAAAAGCTCGCGGATGCTGCGGAGGTCGGCGAGACGTGCGCGGCGCCGATCGACGCCAGACCACCCACCACGCCGGTAGCGCTTACACCAGCAGGCGACGCTGTCCGGGTGAGAGTGTTGTTGTTGTTGTTGTGTGCGTGCGGTGTCGTGTAGAGACCACTCTTCTGCGCAGCAGCGGAGTCAACAACAGCGTTAGACGAGTCCACGGCGTAAGTCAAATCTCCTTTTCGACCTTGCGCGGTGACCGAGCTGCCACAGGAGGCAGGACCGGCGCCACTGCCGTTCGGCGGCTTCTGCGGACTCTGGCCGCTGCGCCGGTCAAAAGACCAGTTTCGCACGTGCGGCACGTGCGCGGGAAATGCGGATGGGGGGCATGGCACCGCATGACTGTTCAGGCGATCCACTCGAAGGAGGTAGTTGAGCTGCTCCGGTGATGATGTCGTGGTGACGCTGGCAGCCCAGGGATGCGACGCAAGCAGTTGATGAATCCCATCGTCCCCGCCCGTTGAGTTGTTGATGTCGGCGTTTGCTTGATCACAACTGCGTCGCTGCGACTGCTGGCGCTCCAGTGCGGTCAGGTACTTCTGTGCCGCATCGTGATGGCGCAACAGCTGCCGAACGACGGTCAGAATTTCTTCCGTGTACAGCTGCGCCTCACGGCAGATCGTCGCGCGAACAAGAAGTGTCTGCGCTTCTGGGATGCGTCCGCTTGGGTCGGTGCTGAACTTGTTTTGTTGACGAATCCGAAGGAGAAGCACATCGGCTGCATCGAGGGCGGCACGGGCGGCGATGAGGCCGGTGTGCGCTGCAGACGTGTACGCTGCGGCGGAAGTTGGATTTGCGGTTGTTGCTGCTGCTGTTGCGGCGGCGGCAGCCGTAGGTGCCGTGCTGGCATGGCTGGACGCTGCACCCCCACTTCGCGTAGTCTGCGAGTGCTGGCTGCGCTCCGCGGCTTGTTGCTTAAGTCGCGCAAACATCCGATCAAACCCGCCATCGTCCTCGACGTCGTCTCGGTCGTCGAAGAAGGCGGCGGCGGTTGTGGTGGTGGTAGTGCGCGTGACGGTGCTGCGCGGGCTGCCACTGCGGTCCCCACCGACACCACCGGGCGGACGGGCGTCAAATGAACTCGAAGATGACGGCAGAGGGGTGAGGGTGCCTTTCATTCCTGTTGTTGTCACCGTAGGGCTCACCGACGGACTTGTTGCGGAGGCGGCAAACGACGTGCGCATGGGCAACACCGCGTGCGAGGAGGACACGAGACTGCCCTGGCGCCCCTCCAATTCTTCCGATCGATCCTGCGAATTTTTCACGTTGCGAGTGTTTGCTATAGTCGCGATGATCTGCGCAAAGCGGCGCTTCATCGGCGCTGCCGCCGCCGCGCGGGCCGCCGCGTCGAGCGTTGTTGTTGTTGTTGTTGTTGTTGCTGCCGGTGATGCTGTACTTTTGTTCTCCGACGAGGTCTGCAGGCTGTGGGTGACGGGCAGCTCTGCCAAGGACAACAGCTGGGCAAGAAGCGCACTCCACGGCAAAGCCGGCTGCGCGCTCGCCGCGGTGATGCTGCTGCTTGAAAAAAGTTGCGTGAAGAAGGAGGGGGAAGCCGCTGCTGGCGCTGATGCTGCCGTGGCCTGCGCGGTGGAGTTGTGAACGCCAGGCGCGTCTGGGTGATTGGCCACTGCGGCCAACAGCTGCCTGAGCTGGTCATCGCTAGAGATTTTTTGCGCAGCCTCGCCGAGCTTTGCAGCCTCGGTGCGCCACGCGGTGTAGCTCAACAGCGGAGCCGAAGCATCCGTCATCGCTGCAAGATGACGAGGATGAAGGTTGCGATAGATGATAGACGGGAAGACAAAAAAAAAAGAAAGCGACGCTGTTAAATAAAAAAAGAGAAAAAAAGGAAAAGTGTTAATTACAGAAAAAGGAAAACAAATAGCAAAGCTTTAGTGGAAGATCAATGAGGGCACCAAATAGGGCAGATGCAGGAGACAAAAGGATAGACTGTTCGTGGATGGTGAAAAACCCGAATAATGATGAGAAACAAGGAGCTCAAGATAAATCGTGAAGATTTTACAGCGATCCTCAATAGCAGAACGTTGTTTCTACCCGAGGAAGCTGTCAATGTGTTTCTTTAAGATGCGCGATCACAACGCGCTTTCCATAATAATAATAAAGAAAACAAAACAACAGATACTGTTTCTGAATCTGACAATGTAAGATAAAGGTGGGAGTCATGCAGAAGTAAAGGAAAAAACAGTTCTATGGATATGGATGAACACTTAATCCAGCCATTGTTCACTTTGCTCTCTCCGATCAGCAGCTTGTCCATTGGGATCGGCGGTCCTTCGCTGGCTAAGCTTGACAAACAGCAGGGTCACCTTGACGCTAGAACCTTTTTCCTCACTCTCGCTCCGATACACTGGACTTGCTAACAAGTGAACACTCTTCATCATCTCAATTCTTCAGTTCAAGCAGATGGAATACAAGCATGTCTATGAAAGTTTTGCGCGAATGTATCGTGCGCAGGTAATAAAAAGCAAAAGAAAAAATAAAGAAGGTAGTGGGAGCCTGAACAAGAAAGTAAGCGCAAACACAAATAATAATAATAATGATTAAATAATGACGAAACAGAGGCAAAGCGTTTGTGACTACATCGCACCCTCGCCCTCGTCCTCGCTTTCAGAGCCGATGTGAAAATTCATCATGCCAGGCGGCGACACGTACGAGGGCGGCGTAGCCCCGAAGCCGCTGCGGCTGCCACCCTCCATCGCACCGCGCCCAAACAGGCGGGATTCATCACCAGCACCAGCAAGCGCATGGCGCTCTCGGTGTTGAAGAGAAGGGCGCGTCGTCCAGCGGTATGCAGGAGCACCTCGCATCGCACGGCTACTGGACCCACCAGCCTCATCCGCAGGCGATTGCCGATGCGAAAGTGCGGGTGCGCCGTGCGAAGTCTCGAGGTGAAGCAACGTCGTACCGGCTGCTTTTGAAAAGGGGCTGCTGTTGTTGCTGCTGTCGCAGTCATTCTCCCGCATATTCCTGTCGTCATCGGTAGGGGGAGTAAAGAGGTGAGAGAGGTCAATCGGTCCCACGCCGTGCTGCAGCTGCGTTGTGCGGGTGTGCCAGAAAGAGTCGCGTGCGTGGGCGTCACGCCAAAGTGTCAGCTGAGCTGGCAGGATAAAATCCACCAGAGGCCCGACACGCACGCGGTTGTGGCGCAGCGAGAATTCCGGGTTCAGATAACCCGAGGTGTACAGGGCGTCGAGAGAGAGGGGCAGCAGCCGTCGGGTAAAGTCATCTTCACTGTCTACACCGACCTCGCCCAGTGCGTTAACGTGTGTCGAAGTGGTGGCACAGGTGACTCCGTCACCACCTCGTAAAGGTGCGTTTGTGCCCTCCTCCTGCCACCGCGTCGTGTAGTCAAAGCTGTACACCGCACGTGGTAAACTCGGCAGGTGCTGCTGCTTCTGTTGCTGCTGCTGTTGTTGTTGTGGGGCCAATGGTGGCTGAGGCAAGCCGCGCGAAGAAGGACGGGGAGGCGCGTCATTGATTGGCGTAGAACGCAACGGTGATGATGGTGCGTGCATGGGCAAAGGCTGTGTGCCTTCACGCTCAACACTCTCATGCTGAGGCACAGACGTCGCTGCTGGAGGAGACGAGGAAGACGTCGACGAGTTAATGCCAACTTCACATTTTTCACCGTCACGGTGCACGCTGCTGCTGCTGACATCATTCTTGACGTACAAAGCTTCCGTCCCGTCTTCCAATGATGCATCGTCGCCGTTCACCAAAAACTGCGAGTCCAACCGCTGAAAGGACGACGCCTCGGCTGAACTGAAGTTCGTGGTGGTGCAGCTGGTCTCCGCCCCCGCAGCACCCGCAGCAGGAGCAGTAGCGTTTACGGTCTGGAGAGCTGTCATAGCCGTAAAATTGTGTCCTGCTGCCCGCGTCAGCGGGGCTTGCGTCGGTCCACCCGAGTGTGCAGGGGAGATGGACCGCGATGACGGAGAAGTCGTGCTGTTCCTTCTCCCCTTAGTGTTTGCGGACGCTGTTGTTGCTGCTGCATCTGCCTGTGTGGTATTCGATGATTGCGCTTCTGGATAGCATGGAGACGCCGTCGTTGAGAGGAGCAGCGCACACCACTGGCTGAGAGACAGGGTGCCATGCGCCACGCCTTCCACCTCCACCTGCTGTTCGGTGTTCACCGCAAACGTGCTCACCAAGCCGCAGTGGTGGAGGTCGAGCAACAAGAGTACGAACTGTGCAGTAAACTCGAAGCAGGCCGGGTAGAGGCGCACGAGTTGATAGATGGCGTCTAGTAGCTGCATTAGAATAGGCGAGGCATCACGCAGGCCACCACTACCACCGGAGGGAGGCGCTGTCCCAGCGGACTTGCCCTGCGTATGGCCATTGCTGCTGCCGCCACTGAGGGCACCACCACCCGCCGCGGCAGTCGTGGCGCTCCCCATTTTTGTCTTTAGCGCGGCGGTGCCGTCGCTCACGGCCGCTGCCGCGCGACGCCAGTACTGCTGCCACATCTTTTGTTGTTGCTGTTGTGGTGAACTGCTGTTTCCCGCAGAGCCACCTACCCCGATCACACCGCTTCCTTCGCTGGCTGCTGCGCCGAAATTTGCAGCTTCGCCGTCCGCCTCGTCAAGCCACGCAGCCCAGTCATCCTCGCTGTCGCCTTCAGCCTCCTCGCCGTCTTGATTCTCACTGCTTGGGCTAGTTTCATTCTCAACGTTCTGCGGCGATTTCTTCACTAAAGTATCTTTCTTTTCGTTGGTTTTTGAAGTCACGCGTGTAGTAGCAGTGTCAGCGAGATGCGGTGCGTCAGTCAGTCCGGTCGCTTTAGTTTCCGCGACGAGCATTTTCGAAGTTGCGTCAGGTGCCTTGGTGGGTGCGCAAGAGGCTGGGCTCAGCGGACCGCACTTCCTCTCGTCTGTCACACGCCCCGCTGCATCCGTTTGGTTTGATTTGCTCTCGTCTTCGTCATCGCTCAGCGAAGTGGTGGAGGACGTTGCAACCTTTGACGTCGGCTCGGCAACGCGCTGCGGCTCGTTTCGAGACTCCTGCTCCGCTTTCTCTGCTTCCTCCCAGCCGCCGTTTAAATTTCCGCGCACGGCGGTCGAGCGCCGTTGTAGTGGGTGACCAAAGCAGACAAGTTCGCGCTCCAGCAGAATACAGAGGCCCTCTACGGTGCGGTAGTACGGGTCTAACAAGAGCTGCGTGAGCACGCTCACCTGCGCCGTGCGATCCCACCCATCGGAGCAGTTCACAAAGACCACCTGGGCGAGTGTACGGTGTGCACTCGGGGCAAAAGACGCGACCGCTGCGTCCACAAAGGCAGGCGCAGACCCCCGTGAAGCCGCCCGAGACCACCACGCATGCGACCGTGTCCCATCCGTGGCTCTTGTAGAGTCCTCGTTGTTGTGGTATGCGTGCGTGTCTTCTGACCTGGATGCGTCACGTGACAGCGGTAGCCAGAAGCGGGTGAAGGCGTGGCCCACCACGTAGGAGAAGCAGTTCGCCATCGCACCGTTGTGCACCATCGCCGGCGCGTACAGCGGGTCTGTCGGGATGCCGCCGACACGGCGGGCCGCCACGACGGCGGTGTTCAGCAGACCAGCGAGCGAGCCGAGCCACTCCTGTTGCGCCGGCGTGGTGGTGTTGCTTGCGGCGGCAGTGACGGCGCTGCCACTGGACGTGAACACCGCCGCAGCTGCCGCGGAGGCCGCCGCGGAAGCGCCGGTCTGACCGCTTGTGCCACCTCTGCTGTGTCGTCCGCCACCACCGAGAGAGAAGGGAAAGAACGAATGAGAGAAGGGTCCACCGTTGTTGTTGTTATTGTTGTTATTCTGCGAAAAAGCCCCGTCTTCGCCTGCTGCCGCGGCGCTGGCGTCGTCGTCATCGTCCATGTCCTCGTAGAAGCCTCCGTCGTCTTCCTCTACACCGCCGGTGTTGTTGCCGTCCTGCTGTGCATTCCCGTGCGTGCTGCCACGCCGCGTAGGTGCCGCACCTGCGTTGTTCGTCGAGCTGTCGCCTCTTGTGCTTTGCGATTCGGTGTGGGAGCGAGCAGCGGTGGGGGCTTGCTGCACGACATCCAAACACCGCTCACGAGAACGTGCGCCGCTGTCGTCATCCTCCTCCGCGTCCTTCGTTTCGCGGGGGTGTAGAGCTTCACCGCGGAGACTAAAGCCTTGCGCATCCACACTCGCACTTCCGCTAGGCTGTCTCTCTGCTTTACAGGTTGTGAAGGGTGGCTGTGGGGCTGGTGGATGCTGTGTGGCGTGCTGAGGCGTAAGCGACGGCAGTGCAGGGGCCGGTCGCGCGCTCACCGCACTCCGCTCCGCCGCTGCCACCACCGCGGCATACGGCGGCTCCCCGCCATGAAGCACAAACGCCGTCTCCCGCCGCGGACCGTTCTCCCCGCTCAGTCGGTACGGCCCGGCCAGCAGCGACTGCCGCAGGGCCCACCACGTTCGCCGCACGTCGTGGATGTTTGGCAGACCCGCGTACTCGACCACGCCAAACGGGTAGAGGAGCATGTCCATGGTGCCGCCACCACGCATCATATTCGCGTACGCCGCCGTGACGGCGCGAAGGTCCATCACGGTGAGCTGCTGCGCCGGCACGTTCGCCGCGGCGGCGAAGGCGTTCAACACGAGGAAAGGCACATCCATGAGGGGAATGGCAGGGGGAGCAGAGCCGGAAACGGACTGCGCATGCTGCGGCTGTTGCGGTGATGGCGCTTGCGCAGACACCTCCGTGCCCTGTCCGTCTCTTTGCGTGTCATAACTGCAGCGGACGGCGCTTGTCAGTGGAGGAGAAGAAAACGCAGCGCCGCTGGTCGGTGTTGCGGTTGTGTGAGTAGGCGTCGCCGTCGTGTTCTGCGCGGCGCCGACCCCACCACCCCGCCGCGTCTTCGTTACGAAAGAAGCGACATCGAGCGTGGGCGTGGCGGAATTCACGAAAAGACGTGCGATGGCAGGCTGCGCGCTTCGCACAAGCGCGCCTCCGGTTGGCGCGTAAAAAAACGAGACAGCTTCGACACGCCGCGCCAGCCGGTGCTGACCCCCCAGCTCACCGCTATCCATCGCCGCCGCCACCGCCGCCGGGACGACGAAGCGCGACGGGTACGTGGGACAGAAAGTATAGTCGTCGTTGACGTGCGTCAGTGACCACCGCTCCGGTGAGAGGCCCTGGCGGTGAAACTCGCGTGTGGGGTCGTACAGCCACCACGTGTCTGCCAGGCAGAGTGAGGTGGTCGCCGCCGCCAAGTTGTGTGTCTCTGTCGAAGAGTTTCCGGCCCCGTCCTTTCCCGCTGCTGCTGCTGCTGCTTTCGTGAAAGTTGATCGGCATGAACGCTTTACGGGAGAGGCGCGGTGCGCAGCGTGCGTGCTCGACGTCTCGCGAACACCATCTTCCGCATTATGCCGCGTTGTTCCTGCGCTTTGGCAGATCGTCGCCTGCAGCGCTGGACCGAGTTTTGCCACCGTCATCGCTACGGACACGTTCTTCATGAAAGCTACAAGAAAGGGCGACGGTGCGCTGCCCGACGGGACCACGTGTGCGGCCATCATCACCAGTGGCACCATTAAGGGGTGTCGACGCGCGCTGGACAAGAAGCGATTGCCAAAGCACGAGTACTGCGCTGCTGCTGCTGCTGAAAAAGATGAAGACAGCCTGCTCTCTGTGGCTACTCGTGTGCCTGTTGTCAATCCAGCTTCGGTGTTGAGAGGTGTAGCAGCGGCGGAAGACGATTCTGCGCCAGTTGGTAGCTGAAGGGCTGTGGTAGAGAGACTGTGTAAGAGGCGAGGAGCGGCAGTCTGCACGGATGATGCAGGTGAACAACAACAGCAACAAGTGTCAGCGAAGCCCCTCTTCTCCACTCGTTTCCCATCGCCTTTAGATGCGACAGCAGAGTCGCGCGCCGCGGCGGCTGATCGTAGCGGCGTCTCGAGCAGGTGGTAGACGTACAGGAGCGTCGTCTCGTCGGCGAACTCCAACCAAACCGTGGGCATCGATTTGGATTCAATCTTCAGCACGAGCGTGGGCTGAGCGGAGGACGAACTCATCATACCACCTTTGCTGTTGCTGTTATTGCTGTTGCTGTTTGCAGTTGTCGATGCAGCTGTTATTGAGGCGGCGGCAGCTGCAAAGGCGATGGCCGTGGCGTTACACGCAACGCCGTCGTGCCGACCTGCCACTGCCGTCACCGCCGCCGCCGCAGCTGCGTCGACATTCTCCCGAGACAACAGTTCCGCGTAGGTGAAAGAAG
>MDUD01009142.1:0-12720 GCA_002216565.1 Crithidia mellificae | reverse complement strand
AAACTTGATAGCTGTGTACGATGCAGCGCGCACCGGCAGACACGGAGGTGACGGCGGCGGCCTACACCTTCCGCCAGCCCCCGCAAGGTTTTCAGAACCCCAAGTTCCGAGATCCGTCTGCGGCGAAGGGCAACACGCAGAACCAGCCGAGCGGGTCTCAGCGCTACGGCAACGTCATGCACGACCGCCGCGTCTACCGTGGCAACACCTACGCCAGCCCTATCATGTCCACCGCCGCTCGGGCAGAGATGGAGAAGCGTGAGATGGTCGACACGCAACGCCGCAAGCAGGCCTCGCAGCGAGCGGCCTCCATCAAACGACGTAAACAGATGGAGTCGGCCCGGCGACACATGGCCACACCGGACCCGGGCGAGGATAGGCAGAACATCCAGATTCAAACGGAGGAGTACCTTGAGGAGTTGACGGACCACGTGGAGCAGGTGGTGCAGGAGACGCAGACGGACCCGCTGATGGACCGGCCGGCCACGCCGAAGTACATCCCGACCAAGTCCGGCCGCGACGCCGAGACGCAGATTCACGAAGGCGACCTCTTTCGCTTTGACGAGGCTGTCGAGCCCATTCTCGAAGTGTTGGTGGGTAAAACCCTCGAGCAGGCGATGTTAGAGGTGATGCAGGAGGAGGAGTTGGAGCTACTACGGCAGCAACAGATTGAATTCGAGCAACGCCGCAAGGAGGAGCTGCTCGAGGCGCAGAAACTGGAGTCGGCGGAGCGTCGCAAGTTTGAGGAGAAGGAGCGACGCAAGAAGCAGGAGATGGAGCGCATTCAGCGCGAGAAGGAAACCCGCGAGAAGCTGCAGGCTCGCCAGTTCGCCAAGGCGTACATGGCAAACATGGAGAACCGCGTCTACTCGCGTCTGCAGGACGAAGGCTGGTTCGCCGATCGCGTGCTGAATGAAGTGGAGCTGGACTTCTTTCCGTGGCTCATGGGCGAGGTAGACAAGGAGTTGGAGAAGAAAAAGAAGGCCCGTGCGCTGGTGGATGAGCTGATTCGTGAGGTGGTGCGGATGAACGCAATGCAGCTAGCAGAGAGCCGCGCTGCCCAGCAAGGTTAAACAGATCTGCAGATGACATCTTTGTTGTTCGAGTGAAGCTTTGTCCTCTTTCCGCCNAAAAAACACAGTCTGCCTGAATTTTTTTTTTCTAGAGCTTTTTCCAGAGAAATGACGTTCTTTTTCTCTCCTTTTCCTTTTTCGTACTTCTGCTTTCTTTGCTTTTTACCTTTCGAGTCGTTTTTTGTTTTCTACTTCGTGATTTCACCGACCGCTTCGGTTGACGATGTGTGCTGTGTTATTTGGGCTTGCTGTCAAATGTACATTAATCATTTTTTTTTTCTTGTCATCGGGGGATGCCCAGGTTTGTGCGTGCTTTCCACACCCTATCTGTGTAATCAGCACACACACAAAAAAAAGTGCGATGGAAACAAAAAAGGTGTCTCGAGTTTCCTGCGCCGGCCGATAAGCTGCCAATCAATGTTTATCTTAGATGTAGTTTATTTTTTCCCGTCTTGCTTGCCTCTTCATGTTGTCAATGAAGAGTGAACACACATGTACTTTAAACCTTTTTTCTCTGGTATGTTAAATGCTCTGTTTGTTCTAGATTAATTTACCTAGCTATACAAATAAAGGTGATCCCAAAATGGGATGCCGCACTCTCCTTGTTTACTTGATATGATAATGTCACAGGAAGTGGTAGTATGCCAGTTGCCATGGAGGGGGGTCAGACTCTTGTACTGAAGCAGATAAAGTGGCAGGTGGTTAGAAAGAAGCCTTTTTTTTTCAATGTAGAGGGCTGCTAACGGCGAGAATTAGGAGAATTTATTAATATTGCACATAATGTATCTGCCATGCGTGTATACTAAAAATGAAACCAAGTTGACTTTCTCCTCTCAATTCATCGCTCTCTCTTTCTGAAGCCTCTGTTATTATTATTAACCTTTTGTGCCACATGCATTATTCCCTCAAAGGTACCACACGCACAGAGTTTTCTGTGTGCAGAACAAGCTGAATCGGCGCGTGCTTGTAAAAATTGCGTTTAGATTTAAAAAAAAAAGTTAATAGCAGTAAGTTTTCGCAAAAAAAAAAATCGAGTTAAACTGCCCACTGCTAATTATCTACTGATTGAGATACCTGGCACATTCCCATAATCTTCTTTACTGTTAAAATTGCGGTAGTATCAGTGACGCGTGAGCAACTGACTTCAATAGAAACTTTTGCTTTTCGTACGGCTCGCTTTCTCTACCGAGCAATAGTCGTCTTAGAGTTTTTTTTTCCTGTGCGATTGGGCTTGGCTCTTTGTCAACGTTACCTTTTTTTTTTCTTACATCTGAGCTGCGGCCTGTCGATTTTTGTCATAACAAAGCGTTCTCCCCGTTTCGTGTAAGAGTATTTAGAGTCCAGATCAAGCCATGTCTATGTCAACTGTTTCCGCAGCGTTGCAAGACGCGCTGGAAAAGGGCGATGTGGTGGAACTAGAGCAGGCCATTGTGGCCGCAGAGGACGCCATGCACCTCTCCCCACATTCCCGCAAAACGTCCTCCTCCTCTATCGGCAACCTCGTCGCGCGTGCGAAGGACATGTACCTCGTGCACATGGACGCCTGCCGCCCGTACGTCAAGCCGCTGCGCAAGGCGTGCAAGGAGCTGAATGAGCGGGGCATCTTCGAGGCTCTCGTGCGTGCTCGTGGTGCGCCGGATGAAGTGCAGCTGTGCATGTACACGGACTTGTGCAACGCTGAGTCCCTACGACACGAAATCGTCGAGGCGCAGAAGGTCGCCGTGCAGCTGTTGGACGCGACGAGCTCGGCGGACGTGGACAACTTCCTAAGCGAGTGCTCGCCGTTTTTGGAGGACCGCACCATCTTGTCGCTTGTGCAGAAGCGCGAGGATTTGCTGCGAGAGGAGCGACGGCGTGAGGCCGGTCGCATGACGCCCCTCCGCAGCGCATCCCGCGGCGGTGGCAGCGCCGTCCGCAGCTACCGCCGTGACCCGGTGGAGGACTTGGGCCGGCACGAGTGGGATGACGAGGGGGTGTCGCCCGTTCACGCAGCGGGGCGGTACGCCACGCCATCGCGCGCGGCGCCGAGCGGGGCGAGCCGTCACCTGCTCGACAGCGGCAGACGCGCCGCGACACCAGTGGAGGATGTCACACCGCGTAGCCTTCACGCGGCGCCGGCGGCGTACCCGGCGATTCGCCACGCCGTAGAGCACGTGCGTGACAGCGGGCTGCAGCGTGCGGTGACGTCTGGCGGGGCCAGCCCATGGATGCAGGCAATGGCCTCGCTGCGTCAACAGGTCTACGAAGAGGTGGCACGCGAGGAGAGAGGTGCGCGGCAGCAACTCGAAGAGGGAGAGATGGGCAGCCGTGCGGTGTTGTACCGAAATGAGATGTTAGAGCGCGTGCGCTGCTGGGCCAACACGACGCTATTTGCAGCCAGCGCGGGGGATGAGAAGGCCAGCGAAGACGGCGAGTACGTCGAGGGTGCGCTCAGCGACAGCGATACGGCAGCTGCTCCAAGGCAGGTCGAGGCGCCACGTGCGGAGCGGCAGCCCGCGTCGACTTCTGCGTTTAAGGCTGACGCCTCGTGGGTGCATTTACCACTTGCGCCACCGACAACGCGCGGCGCGGCAGCAGCAGCCGCAGCTCCTCCACTGCCGCCCACCGCGCCGTCTGGTGAAAAGCGGGCCGGGAACACCCCCACCCGCGTCTACGCCCACTCCCTCGCTGATTATCCGCTGCGTCCATCCCCGCAGCAGCACCATCAACAGCAGCAGCAACAGCTGATCCCATCAACGCTCACTCGGGCAACGCGATCCGCCGCGATGGAGGAGGGCACCGGCGCGCCGGCTTCTTCTTCGTCCCCCGCGGCGAGTGCGGACGGCGCCATTCTTGGCAGCGCGCTGCGTGGCCGCCTCGCCGCTCCTTCCCCGACCCTCGCTGCCGCGGCCGCGGTTCTTCAGCAGCACACCCCGCGCATCTCGCGCGACACGCCGAACATCTCGCCCATCAAGGAGGTGAGCACGGCGAGCGGGGTGGCGTCCATGTACGACACGGACGGGCTCTACCAGCGCGGGGAGACGAAGCCTGGCTGGGCGGATGCGGCGTCGGGCTCGGAGCCGGACGCCACGCCACGGCCCCGCGACTCGGTGGGCAGTGTCGGGGTAAACAGTGTTGCCTCCGCTGTCGCACCTACGTTGGAGCTGCGCCGCATTCAGGCACGGCTGCGGGCGGTGCTGCAGGAAGAGGACATTCATCGCCGCGACATTGAAGGAACGGAGGATTTTGATCGCAGCGTGTTTCTGTTCCCCGTCTCGGCGCGGATTGCGATGCTGCGACGCACCGCCACGAATCGTCTGCGGCTGTACTAGCGGAGAATATGACGGGAGGAAGTTGATCGAAACGAATTATGCAAGTTAGATTGGATATGAGAAAGAGGGCCAGGTGGCACCGCGGCAACCCTTGTTGATGAGAGCGGCACGCGAGAGAGCGTGTTGTGTTGATTATCGCTGTATCATTAAAACAACTTTAGATTTTTTTTTTGTTTCAAGTCGTTTATGGCTTTGCGGCACGCGCACATCCGTGCAATCGTGCATTCTCACTCAAGAGTGGAAGTACAAAAAATAAACAATAGAGAGTATTGGAAGCCAATCAGTATGCGTTAAAGCGGCGCTAAAGGCTGTTGCTCTTAATACATTAAGTTGTGCAGTACATTGTTTTTTTTGAGTGTTGCAGTCGTTCGCGTTGACGTGTTTCAATATCGAGAAAACGTCGTCAAGATTCTCTCACTTTTGCGAATTCTCACAGAGTGAAGTTTAATTAAGTTTTGCCATCTAGGCCAAGAAGAAGTGAAATACAGTTTGCGAGCACACATTAATCGCTCCTTTTTGCCCCCCTCTTCTCCAAGTTTTTTTTTTGTAAAAAAGAATTCAGGATTTATTGAAACAATCAGACCTTCTTCTTTTTGATTGCCTCTTAGTCCTCGTAGCTGCTGCCTGATTTTGCTTTGTATACTTGACCATACACAAATAACTTGCAATTTTTTTTTTTTTTTGCGGTTGCAATTTATTAATTGCTTCAAACTTTTTTTTTCCCCATTAGAACCTATTTTGAAAAATGGCGTGCTGCTACACTGCTGTGCGCGTTTTCGTGTTGATCTTCTCCATTGTCGCCTTGGCCTTCGCCATCGTCGGCGTCTTCGTGCCCTTTTTCCACGTGCCGGCAAACAAGCAGACGGTGTTGGATGAACTCAACTCGACCGTCTCGAGCTCGAGCTTCAACGTGACGGCGAACAAGGCAACCCTGGAGCGCTTCAGCCAACTCGCCGGCTCACCCCCGGCAAAGAGCACCATGACGCTTTGGAAGCTGAAGTACGCCACCGCCGTCGACAACACCACCTCCATCGACCTCCGCGACGACTACTTCGCGTGCTACGCAGGGAACATGAACATCCAAGCCGCCGAGGGCATCGCCGTCGTGACGTGCGTGCTCGGCGCCGCCAACTTCATTCTGTCCGCCTTCACGTTTACCTTTTCGGCTGTGGTGAAGTTCCCGCTTGCCCTGTACTTCTTTCTCTCAGCCGGCGCGGCGGCGGTGACCTTTGGCATCATGCTGCACCTCTACCTCCACGGGTGGTGTGGTGATGCCTCGTTGAAGTCGTCCTACTGGAACCTGACGTTAGGCTTTGCCTTCTACGTGGTGTCCTGTGCCTTCTCTCTCATCGCAAGCGTGCTGACGATGTTCATAGATTAATTATATTTATATATATATGAGTATTGTTACATTCACTACACCGCAGCCATTTGCGGTGTAGTGCAGAGCTTTTTTTTTCCGCCACGTATGTAATTAGACTACCAATTTGTGACGGAATATGCCATGTGTTGTTGCGTTTGTTGCGTCGTCTGTGCTCTTCGTCTTTAAAATCAACTAAAATGGTTGATTTTATTGGTGATTACGACATAGTCTTTTCATTTGCTGTTTTTTTTTTTTGTCAAAGCTACAGAGTTGTCTTTCTTTTGTTGACCTTCTTTTTCCTCTGTCATCTGCTTGTTTCTTTCTAGTGACAGGGCTGCAAAGCCATTTTGCCTGCTTTTTCCCCTTTTTTTCTTAGAGCTCTTTTTTTTGGGTTTCATTTTTTTCCTTTGTCATTACTTATGGAATACAAAAGCCGAATAGCATTAGGAGTTGCAGTGTTTCTCAACAAACCTATGTGCAAATTAAGATGCCGTTGTTTGAGTTGCGCAACTTCTTTCTCCCTTTTGTCCCTGTCTTTTACGCTGCTTGAAAAAGTTTTGTTTTATGCTTCCTGCACACTTGTGCGAGGCGAACCACCACAAAGCCACTTGCTTTTTTTTCCCTTTTGATGTACATGAAACAATATTTACGTCAACATTTTTTACGTGGCTCTAGTGTTTTTTTTTTTCCGAACAATACAAAAAATCTTGTCGGCGAGGTTCGTTTGCATCTTATTGTCAGTTTAGCTGCCCTTTGGTAGCGTGAGCAGTCCAAAGACCTTATTTCTCTTTTTTCGTTAAATTGCTTTTTCTCTTGCCATATTCTTCGTATAATGAAATCTGTTCACAGTGTTGCTTAGAAGCTTTACTTCTGCCGCTCAGCTTTGGTTGTTTGTAAAGGGAAAGCAGAATTGCGTCGTTTTCCAACGCGTTGCTGAGAAAAAATTTTTAATAATGTCCTGCGCAACCACCAACCTGCTTCTTTTTCCGAGAAAAAAAAAAGATGCTCTTGCTGCTGAGACCACTGCTCACACCTGACACAGCATCACCGTCCGCTTTGTACTCACTGTGTAACTTTTTTGTCTTCACTCTTTTGTCTCTTTTTGCGAACCATGTTGTTTCTCCATTTCATTTCAATTGCCATTGTGTACTGTTACAAGAAGGTACAACGTAAACACACACACGCACGCGTCTATACAAGCCCATAAAATACCACCGCTGCAGTAAAAAACTCTACAAATACATATAGAGTCCAACGCATTTCTGGTTCGTCACAAGTTGCATCCCAAATACGGACACAGACGAGAAGAAGCGCACACCATGTCCACTGCAAACACACCGTGGGTGGAGAAGTACCGTCCGCAGACGGTCGCAGACATCGTCGGTAACACCGAAGCCATCTCACGTCTACAGGTTATCGCGAAGGAGGGCAACCTGCCGAACCTTTTGCTCTGCGGCCCGCCGGGTACGGGCAAGACGACCAGCATGCTGTGCCTCGCACGCGACCTTCTTCTGCAGAACAGTGATGCCGCCGCTGCCGGTGCCGCTACGCAGGATAAGGCCAACAACACCACCAGCAGCAGTAACACAAAAGACATTCTCAAGGACGCGGTGCTCGAGCTGAACGCCAGCGATGACCGTGGCCTGGATGTGGTGCGAGAGAAGATCAAGCTTTTTGCGCAGACGAAGAAGACGCTTCCGAAGAAGTTCTTCATCACGGGCGAGGGTGCCCAGGCGGCGGAGCAGGTGGTGCATTTACACAAGATTGTTTTGCTAGACGAGGCGGATAGCATGACCCCTGCCGCGCAGCAAGCCCTGCGCCGCACCATGGAGCTGCACAGCAGTACAACCCGCTTCGCCTTCGCGTGCAACAACAGCAGCAAGATTATCGAGCCTATTCAGTCCCGCTGCGCTGTGGTGCGCTTCAAGAAGCTGAGCAACGCAGATATTTTGAGGCGGCTGGTCTACGTCATCCAGCAGGAGAAGGTCTCCTACACGGATGACGGGCTGGAGGCGCTGCTCTACCTCGCCGAGGGGGATCTGCGCCAGGCGATGAACTCGCTGCAGGCAACGCACACCGGCTACGGTCTTGTGAACGCCGACAACGTGTTTAAGGTGTGCGACCAGCCCCACCCGGTGCTCGTGGAGAACATCATCACCGCTTGCGTGACGAAGCGGAACTTTGAGGAGGCGCACAAGGAGATGAACCGCTTGCTGAACCGTGGCTACGCACCTGCCGACGTCATCGCGACGTTTTTCAAAGTGGTGCAGACAAACGCGCGACTGTTTCGCGGCGAGCTGCAGCAGTTGGAGGTGCTGAAAGTGGTGGGAGAGACGACGATGCGCATTGCCGAAGGCGTGGGGACGTCGCTGCAGCTGGCAGCGATGCTGGCCCGCATGATTGCCGCGGTGGAGAATAATCAGGCATAGAACATCCATAGAGGACTGCAGGAGTTCGCATACACACACTCACTCATTTTTCGAAGCGAGAAGAGCAAGTTGAATACGTTTTTGGTTGTTGTGAAGTAAATGAAGTGAAAGAAAAACCTAGAATTTAATTAACTTCAGCTGAGTTGACAATTGGCGAGGTGGTACTCAATTCACCTTTCATCATTAAAAAAGTTGTTTGAGGTCTGCACACAAGTGTGCCGTAAGTGAAACGTCTCATGCCAGCTTTTTTTGGTTCTCCGTAGGTGTACGCAGGGGAAAAGCAAGAAACTGAGCCACTTTTATCCCAAGGTCGCTTTTTTATTTTCTTGTTGCTGTTTTTTTTTTCCGGCATCTATAACGAGAAAAAAAAAACCTTATAAATATCTTACCTCTTTTTTGCTCTCTCTGAATCATCCCTCAAGTCAATTAGAAACAACAGCTGACACATCTAAGGATATACTCAAACAACCGCAACCACAATACGCTTTTTTTTCTTTCCTCTTCTCCAATCATTACTTTCTGTTCTTAGAGGTCACAATACGCGATAAACAGCTTGCGCATTCAAACCAACAAACAAGTGAAATTTAGACGGCTTTTTTTTTTTTAGAAACCTTTTTTCTCCCTTAATCTCCGTCCAAAGATTGTTTCTGCTGCTTTACTGTCACACCTCAATTGCGTTGATTTTTTCTAATTTAGTGTCTCCGTTCTTATCTCTATTCTCTCCTCTTTAGTCTCCAGTATGAGTAGTAAAGCAAACAACCTCGGCGGCAAGCTCGATCCCGTCGACGTGCTGGCGCTGAGCGCCGCCTACGAGCCCGAGGAGCTGCTTGGCGAAGGCACTTACGGTGTCGTCTTCCGTGCCCGCAACAAGGCCACTGGCGCCAAATACGCTATCAAAAAGCTGCGCCTCGACGGCTTCTCCGAAGGCGTGCCGGCGACCACGATTCGCGAGGTGACGCTGCTGCACGACCTCAATGACAACCCAAACGTTGTGCGCCTCCTCGATGTGGTCTGCAGTGAACACCGTGTTTACCTTGTCTTCGAGCTGCTCGACGAGGATCTGCGCGCTTTCATCAAGCGCTACCGTCCTGTGCACGGCGCGAAGCCGATGAATGGCACCGCTGTTCCTTTAAATTTTGTGCGCGACTTTACCCGGCAGATGCTCTTCGCCCTGTGGACATGCCACAACAACCGCATTATCCACCGCGACCTGAAGCCCGGCAACGTCCTGGTTGCAAACTACAAGGACAAGAAAAGCGGGGAGACAAGGTTCTACGTGAAGCTGGCGGACTTTGGCCTTGCCCGTACCTTTGAGATGTCTGTGCAGACCTACACGCACGAGGTGATGACGCTCTGGTACCGCTCACCGGAGATCATTCTCGGTGAGCGCCATTACACTCCTGCTGCGGATGTGTGGTCGGTTGGGTGCATTGTGGCGGAAATGATTCTGGGCTACTCGCTCTTCCGCGGCGAGAACTCGCGCGATCAGCTGGACAAGGTTTTTTATGTGGTAGGCACACCGACGGAGCAGACGTGGCCGGGAGTGACGAAGCTGCCGGGCTACGACCGCAACTTCAAAGTGTACCACGTCGCCCCTCTGCCGACACGGTTGCGCGACTACGACGAGAAGGCGGTGGAGTTTATTGCGTACCTGCTTGTCACAAATCCGAAGTTGCGACCCACGATACCGGAGATTCTGGAACACCCGTTTCTGAAGATGGATGACTAAGTCTTCCGACCTTTGTGTTATTTTTGCTTTTTCCTCGTCGTCTGCCTCCATTTTCGTCTGTGCGTGTGTGTTTGTAGCGAGCACAATTTTGATTGCGTCTAGAGGAAGTTTGACGGCTTACACTGCGCCCCTATTGTATTCTGCATTGTTTTCCATTTAAAATAGTTGCGTTTCTAATCTTTTCTACACGATTGCTCATCTGATGCCGCCTCAATGCATCTCTCTTTAAAACCAAAAAAAAGGGAAGAAAACTTTCCTGTGTACGCAGTGCCTTTTCTGCGCTATGTGCCGCTTTTCATAGTCAGCATGCATATCTCTTTCTTTTGAATGCCTATGCAGTTTCACTGAAGCGGTATTGCAAAGGAGTAGAAATGCGCTTACACTGTTCTATATTATCTCAATTGGCATTATAACCCCTTTTATTTTTGGATGTACCACTCCGTCAGGATCATGTAACAAATGCCAAGAGCGTCTTAAAAAAAAATGCTTATTTTATGTAGAATCAGATTCTCAATGGAACTTCAAGAGGTCTGACCATTACTCTTTTTTCTTCTTCTTCCACACCCTTCTCCAATCACTTCTGCCATTTTCTGAAACCTTTTCATATGACGTTGAAAGTGCGGTGCGATTCATTCACAGTCAAGAAGGGTGAGTGGCGGCATTTGTTGGTCAAGACACCAATTCTTGTAAGTTGCGCAACAACTGTCAGGCGAGCGTGCAAAGAGCACTTGTTTTCATCTGCGTATTTAAGCAAGACTACATCCACAAAAACTGTTTTGTTTCTCATAATTATACACCACCACATCTTGACTCCTCAATCTTCCCCTTGCGCACTTATACCTTGTGCACAATCACACTTTGCTAACTTTCATAAAACTACATTCAAATACACAAACATACACACTGCAAGAACGACGAGCAACAACAGCTCACAAACTCCAAGTATGGACGGGCTGGTGTTGAAAGTCGACGACAAGGACGGCACGACCTCCGGGCCCGGCGGGTCGTCATCCCAGTCCACCACAGTAGCCCCGACGCCCGCCTCCCCCCTTGAAGCCTCCGAGGCGTATGAGAACATCTGCGGCATCTGCTTCACCGAGATCCACCCCGTCGACAACCCACGCGGCCGCCTCAACTCATGCAATCACCTCTTCTGCTCCTACTGCATCAAGGAGTGGGCGAAAAACACGAACGTTTGCCCGTCCTGCAAGGCGCGCTTTACGCGCATCTACACCTTCAACACGGCGACGCAGCAGGAGGAGGAGACGAAGGTGCGCCGCCGCAACTACAAGGCGTGGGAGCTGAGTTACTACGACGACGACAGCGACGACGACGAGGAGGAGTGGGAGGACGCCCCGCGGCACCGCCGCGACGACGCAGCGGAGCAGGTCGTGTGTGACATCTGCCAGCAGTCGCACAACGCGGCGCGCATGATCTTCTGCGATCGTCGGCAGTGCCCTTACGCGGCGCACCTGGACTGTCTTGGCCTGGCGGAGCGGCCCGTCACATTTCTGTGCCCGCAGTGCACGCAGCTGCGGGAACAAGAAGGGAACACTGCTGGGGTGAGCAGCAGCAGCAGCGCGACCGGCGACGTCGTGGCAAAAGCTTCCGCGCCGACACAGCAGCAGCATCAGCAGCATCCACCACCACAAGCGTCCAGCCCCGCGCGCGCGGTCGCTGCCACGCAACGCCGCACGGCACGCGGCGCACCTCTGCGAACCCCCGCGCCTGTCCTCACCGCCGCCGCCACGGCCGCCCACCGTGCTAACGGGCATCACCTGGCCAGCCCCGGCGATCAGCCCGGGCAGTCTCGCGCGCTCTACGGGGGCAGCCGCAGCACCAGCAGCGCGAGCAGTTCTTCTTCTTCATCGTCCCCGACGCCTTCGCGAGCGGCGTCGCCGTCCTCGCGTCGCACGGGCACGTCTGCGCCGCCACCCCCCGCTCCGGCCCCCGTGCCACGGCAGCCCGTGGACTTCTCAAAGCCGCACATTCCCCCACTGCCGTCTGTGACAACGCAGGGTCGTGGGCAGCGCACTACGCCGGCTCCTGCAGCTCCTGCGACGGCGACAGATGGTGTGGAGGACGATTATTACTTCCTCGCCCCCACCTCTCACGCCGTCGCGGCGACAATCGAGCTGGCCCGCACAAAAGCCAGCCGTGCCGCAGAGGCGCAGACGCGCCGGCAGCGCGAGCGGGCAAAGGCGGAGCGACTGGAATCTGCCTTTGGGGTGAACCCCCAGCACGTGCAGCTGCACGCAGGTCGCAAACGCCCTCAGGGCACCATCGCGGAGACCTTCAACGCTGAACTCGAGGCGGCCGAGAAGGCCTTCACCGACCCGCAGCAGCGGCGCGTGATGGAGGAGAGCATGGTGCGTCGCTGGGCGGCGGACATCCTGCCGGTGCTGCGGCGCCGCCGGTACATTGACGGGGACACGGCGACGTCCGAAGCGGAGATGTGGACACAGGCGACGGCGCAGGCACGCAAGATGGTGCAGGAGAAGCTGGACGCGAAGGGTGCGTCGCTGCGGCGTCGGCGAGAGCAGATGGTGCGTGCACAGGCAAACCGCGAGGCAGCCGCACTGGCCAAGCTGGCCCGCATCATTGCCCAACACCGCGAGCGGGAGCAGCAGCAGCAGCAGAAGTCACAAACTTAACGCACCTTGGCGAGCTCAGAGGTGTGTGCTGGGTGAAGATGTCTGTGCGTGTGTGAGGCTACTGGAATTCTGCTTTTTTGGTTGTTTTAAACACGGAAACTTTTCACTCATCTCATTACCTCTTATGCAATAGTGCTTCCAACGTCTTACCAAATATTATT
>MDUD01009136.1:0-12255 GCA_002216565.1 Crithidia mellificae | reverse complement strand
TTTTTTTTTACGTCATTGCCGTGCATCCTTGTCATGCTGAAAATATTAGCGCCTTTCTCTTACACTGCAGCTCCGCTTCTCATGACAATCGAAGTCTTGTAGCTTACTGATAATAGAAGGCTCCTTGACATGCAGTATGATTTTTAATTCATTCGTTTCCATTCTGTCGCTTACCTACCGGTGCAAGTCAATGTAGAACCCTAATAAAAGCAGACACAATAGAGTGTATTTTTGAAAAGGAAAAGGAAAATGAGCATTCTGTCCTTTGCTCGGATTAGAAGGGCATCTCTTGTGTTTGGTGCATGAACCCACCCGTCCCACCACCCTCCACGTACGGCCGCGCCCACCTCAGGCGACAGGTGTGACATAGAAACACCTGCCCCATCAAGTCACGCTGCACCGGTGCGATGCAGTCTTGATGAAAGAGCGAAAAGCACGCGCCGCACTCCACAATGGCGTCCTCCTCACGCAGGGGCGGGAAGCGGGGGTGGAAGCGCAGGAGAGATCGGAGGGCCGTCTGCTGCGTCAGCAGCTGCGACCGCGGCACCGCCCTATCATCACACGACTCGTCCCTTTGAGTTGCCCCGGCGTGAATCGGCAAAACATTCTCTAAGGTGGCAGCTGAAGCACTAGGCCCGACCTGAACATGCTGAAAACTCGAGTCCAGCGCGTCGGCGAGCTGGCAAGCTGTCCTGTTCTGCGTCTCTGCAGCACGCACTGCAGTGGAAATGGCAGGAAGCAGAGAAGAAGATGGCTTTAGCGAGGGTGACGACGTGCTCTGACTATGATTGTTAACCGAATGGGTCAACAATGCAGTTGTGGGGTCACGTTCTGCCTTCGCTGCATATGTTGTGGAGACAGTTACTGTCACCGTTTGGGTCATGGCAGCAGCCGCAGCGTGCCGAGAAAAAGGTGAGACGTGCAGCGGGATCGACGGGAGGGCCGATCTGCGATCTGGTGTGGCGGCGCACGCCTTCATGGGTAACAACACCTCTGTGGCGGAATCTGTCTGCTGTGGCGACGCGCTCTGCAACTGTGTAGAACAACGCGGTGAGGAAAGGGAGGTGACGTTGTCAGGCGCGGTGAGAAAAGGGGGACTTGGCGAAACCTCTGGCAAACTATCCACCATTCCATCAGCACCATCCAGTCTTCTTTCACATTCTAAACTCGCCGCTCTACACGCGTCTTCTTTCTCTTGTTTCTCAGTCACCGGTACCACAGCGTCGTGCTTGGAGGCGTTACGCGCAGCCTCCATGACCTCCGTTTGTTTAGAATTCAACAGATCTTCCTCCAGCAGCGACATGGAAGCTTCTCGGCGTGGTGGCGTATCTGCACCAGCAGAGGAACACACAGCCTCGTCTTCGGATAGCTCAGCTGAGGCAGGTGCTTCACCTTGCTGGATAGTCTTGTCGCCTCGCTTTGTAGCCTCCTCCGGCTTCCGTGGCGCTGAAGCCTGCACCGCAGTTTTGATCCGCACATCCTCACCGAACAAAAGCTTCGCGTAGGCCGCCCACTGCCCACCACGGCCGAGCACCAGAATACGCACGATATCCGCCAGCGTGTAGCGCGAGAGCCGCCGCCGCAGCACCGCTGCCTGCTGTGGTGTGGGAAGGGCCGTCGGGGCAATGAGCGACGACGCCCACTGCACGCACGCAGCAGGCGTTAAAGCGGATTGTGGCGAAGCAAGCTCAGCCGTATTTAGTGCCGTCCCTGCTGTCGTCGCTGTGCTGCGTGTAGTGGGTCTTGAGTAATACTTAGTAGAAGAACTGACAGGGGCGGGCGGGGCGGCGTTCACCCAGCCACAGCGGCACAGTAACTTCTCCCACGCCACGGCGACCTCGTGTGCATGACGGCTGCCCTGAAATGCACCCGTCACATTGGTGGACTTTGTGTCCTCCTCTTCTTCGGCGTCCTCCTCGGCGTCTTCAAAGTGACCTGCTCCCCTCTTTGCTGATCCCCGTGCAGGGCGGCCAACGTCGACATCGCTGCTGCGGCTGCTGTTGCCGGTGCTGCCACTCCGAGTGCTGCTTGCCGTGTCCTCGTCGCTGCTCTCCGAACTGTCGGAACTGTGTCGGCGGCGCTTCCGCTGACGCTGCATTGCTTTTGCGTGCGAAGCTGCCGCAGTACGCCTGCGCCGGGTGGTACGACCACCATCACCACCACCACCACCATCACCACCACCATCCGGAAGAGTGTTATTCCTGCTGTTGTGAAGGTTGGAGGTGGAAGGTGTACCGGATAAGGGATGTGTGGACAGAAACGTGCAGAGGTCCGTCGCCGCCGCCACGCGCTGCGTCAGCGCCGCCCAGAGTGTACTCCTTTCATCGCTTTCAAAATCATCGGGGACGTTCTCCTCCTCGTTCATTCGATCGCCTTTCGTTGCCCCTGCTGTTGACGTCGTATCCTCGTCACCGTGCTGATCGACTGTGCTCTCCCCTTCACGACGGACCCTCGACACGCCAACGTGTTCACTGTCAAGGGGTTCATTTGTTGGTCCTTCTGGCTCCCCCTTGCTCATGATAAACGCAGCCCAGCGTGCCTGCAGAGCGGCAACACGCTCGCCAGTGGCGGCCGAGCCGCGCAGCTGCGGCGCCGCGGTGGTGCGTCGACTCCCCTGGCCCTCTTCCATGCCGTCCATGGCCGCCGCGGCCGCGACGCGGCCTTCCGCCTCCGTCGCGCTGCCGTTCTCGAGCAGCGCACAAACCTGCTCCCGCAGCACCGCGCGATCCTCGCGCAGCGTCGACCACCACAGCACCGGTCGCTCCTCTCGCACGAGGCGGTCGCACACGGGGCAGCACACGGCGCGGCTGTGCGGCGGGGTACTGACGTGAGAGGAGGGCTGCGCTGCACCGGTGCGGGGGTGGACAGCCTTGGCAGTGATGGAAGAAGGCGAGGCCCACGCAGTCACATCGTCGGTGCCTGCCAAGCCAGCACTTATTGCGCGAGCCTCCTTGACCACGGCGACGCAGTAGGCGACGGTGTCTTGCACAGCCGCGCTCGGCCGCACACGCGGCACCGCACACCGCACCTTTTCTTTCCTCCCTCCCCTCTTCGCCGTGCTCGTTGCACGAGAATCGTCGCTGTCACCGTCTTCTTCATCATCTTCCTCACTATATTCCGTGTTCGTGCCCGCCTTTGTGGAGACTGAAAAGATATTTTCTTCTGTTTCGTTCGGGTCGATCAGGCTATCGGCGTACACTGCCAGCCACGCACTGCAGATCAGCAACCGAGTCCACAGGTAGGAATCGATCACCAAGCTGGGTGGGCGAGGCAGCAGCAGCGACGACGCACGCAGCCGTGATGGGCACAAGAAAGATCCCGGAGATCCATAGGACGCGATGAGGTGATCTATGAGCGCAGGTGCGGCTGCAGGGGCAGAAAATTTTTTACATTCTTGCGGTGTGGAGAACGTTGTCGCGGTCGGTATGTACGCGGAGGTGTACGAAGACCCAAGCACGTTGTTCAGTTGAGCCATCGCATCAAGCGTCAGCGCTTCCGACGTTGGGGACAATGTTACGGAAGCAGCTGTGCCATTGGTGCCACCCCCGCCACCAGCAGATGCGGTGAAGTTTGATGCGGGTGTGTCCGTGAACACGGGCGAAGCACAGAGGCCGCGGAAGAGAAGTGGGAAGCGGACAAGCGTGGTCAGTCGGCCCCAGTGCAGCGCGTCCTGCACCTGCGTCGTCATCGCCGCAAGGGAGACCAGACCCATCCCTTTGCCGCCGGTGAAGAGAGAAGAGGTGGCAGAGGTCGCAAACGACGTGAGAGCGTTGCCAGTACCACGGCCAGACCTGCGCGCACCATCGGTGTCTCTTCCGTCTACGAAAGTCGACGGCATGTGCTGATCCCCGTCCGGCCCATCGCTTTCGTCGCTGGCGTTGTCGGCTGCGGTGGCGAGGCGATAGAGCCGATCCAGCACCGCCGCCTCCGCTGCCGCAGACGCAGCCCCTGACGCTGTTGCTTTTCTAGAGGCCTTCGCCTGCCGATGGCTGCCCCCCTCCCCTGGAAGAGTGGGATCGCACTGCCGTGTGTTGTTAATGTTGTTGGTGTTGTGAATATGACTGCTGCTCTCTGTGCTGCCGTGGCTGCCGGTGCTGCTCCCACTGCTTGTGCTGCTGAGGCTGTTGCTGCGAGAGGGCCATCGGCTCCTGCCCCCAGCGGCAAACCTCTGTGATGCATCCATGACGCCGTCTCCCACGGCAGCTGTCATGGTTTGCCCCTGGAGGCCCGCCAAGCCGCGTCGACCCTGCCACCCGTTCCACGCATCACCCATGAAAAGTGAAGAAGAAGTAGCAGAAGACGGCCGCGGCGGCCCTTCTTCACGGTGACGCGACGACGCTGCAGCGCCACCTTCTACATCCGTCTTTTTGGTGGTGCTGAAACTGCTGTTGTTGTTGTTGTTGACCTTCCCTTGTGTTACAGCAGACAGCAGAGGGTTCAACGGTAGCCGTGAAGACGGTGATGTCTTGCGTCCCTCACGGCTGGCCTCTTTTGTTGCGACGGACAAGCCTTCAATACCCGCCCTCACGCCCATCGACGACGGCGGTGCAGCTGACCGAGGCGTTTCTTTCGTAGCCGCCGCCGTGGCATCCACTGTGGATTGAATGGCAAAGATTTCGGACTTGCGCTGACGCTCGAGCGGTGACATCGTTTTGAAGAAAAACGCTGCCGCCATCGCCTCGGCCTGTTGCGCGGAGAGAACATCTGCTTTTGTTGTTGTTGTTGTTGTTGTTGTCGGAGATCCGGCGCTGCTCACGACTCCCGCAGCTGTGGTTGCATGCGCTGATGCCGCTGCCGTTGCTGCCAAAGGACCAACGCCAGCCGGTGTCGACATCGCAGTGGGCAACGCACGGCCACCGCCCACACCGCAGCCCTCGCTGTTTTGCGTGGGGTAGCTCGGTAAGAGGCGCCGACTGCGTCCATGGAACTTCACCACCTCCTTCACCACCACCGGCGCGATCAGCACGGGTGGGGCAAAGCGAAGGGTGAGCTTGCGGGGCTGCAGCAGCGCAGCTCGACGCTCGAGCGCGGCCCAGAGCTGCGGCACCCGCGCCATCACCACCGCAAGGACACAGAAGGCGGCCTCCTCCGCAGCACTCACGGCTCCCTTCCCACCTCCACCACCGCCACCACTACACCCCGCGAAGGAAGCTGTAGCAGCGTGCGCCGCCGCCGCCGAGGACGAAGAAGAAGCCGGGACGATGATGGTGCCATTTCCACCTGGCTGACGACACAGACGGTAGAGGGTCATGGCGTCCCGCACAACAGCTTCGCTGAGGCGCCGCAGCTCATCGGCACGTGCGTCACTCACGTTGTGCGTGCCTTTGTTGTGACTCCGACTACTCTCGCCGGCGGCGAGGCTGGCGCTGTTGGTGAAGTTGTTGCTGCTGCCGTTCTTTTCTCCGATCGTAGTGAAGGTTGACGATGTGGATGGAGAAGGCAACACCTTCACCGGAGCGTGTGCGGCTTGAAAGCGTCCGCTGCCACTTGCGTTGCTTGCCGTGGCGGAGGCACCACTGGCGGTGCCGGCGTGTCGGCTGCGTTGTTGATGGGGTGCAACAAGAAAAATTTGTGCTGCAATGGCGTTGCACGCCTCGCGCACCTTTTGATCCTGCGTCGACATAGCTTCAGGTGTTGTTGTTTAAGGCCTACTTGATTGTTTGTTTGCTAAATGTTTTTGCAAATAACTTTTTGTTAAATTGACGATGCTTGTTTTGCAATCAGAGAAAAAGGTCCGTTTAGGAGCGGCAAAACAGCTACATTCGTTTTTAACTTCGACACAAATTGTAGCTTGGCAACTGATCGAAACTCCCAGATTCTATTCTTTCTTTGCTTTTTTGCGTCTATGTGTATGTGTGCTGTTCTATAATAGGTAGATGTGTGTTCGCAAGCTTCTATTAATGTGTTTTCTTGGAACTAATAAAAATTGGAGACCAAGAAAAAAGACGTGCAGAATCACGAAACGAAAAAGATACATATAAGAAGAGAATGCAAATGACATCATGGTGGCATTGTTTACTTGGGTATCAAGTTACAAAATAAAAAATTGGATTCGCTTTATTTTTTCAAAGCGAGACCTTGGCTTCCCAGTTAAAACAACATTGAAAAGAGAAGCATACGCGGTACAATTGAACCCGCTTCAAACAGAAGGGTGTTTTAAAATTTAGAAGCTGAGCCCTTATCTTTTTCTATACTTTTGTAGCATGATGAAGCATCAGTAGACGATNGGCGCAGAGAGAAAAGATGGCTTGTATGTCTTATGTTTTCTTGTCAAGCTGTCGCCGTTGAGCTAGCACGCAGGCGTCGCAGCAACTCCATCGCTGAAGTCGACGGTGCGGCTCCACGCGGCTGTGCCGAAGCCTTGTTCCCCGCCGATGCAGAAGTCTGACTATGTACGTGAGGCACAGCGGATGACAAGTGTGCGTCCGCGCCACTCCGTCGCAGAGTAGACGCACCACCTGCCGCTTTTAGGGTTGGTCCACCGTTGCTGTCGGTGTGATTGTTTTTGTTGTTGCTTATCTGACCACCACCACCACCACGTGCACTGTTGTTAGTGCGCCGCGGTGACAGCACGCCTACTCTCGCCGCTGCACCGGATGACGGCACTTTAATTTCTGCCGTTGCGGTGGCCGCAGCTAACGCGGTTGTCGACGACAAGCGAGAAGAGCTGCGTAGGTGCGCGCCACCACTACTGCCCTCCTTCGCACTGGACCCGCGCGTGCGAGCGGAGTTCGCCAGCGGCGTGGTGGACACCACCCGTCGAGTTGAGTCGAGTGCGGAGTGGGTGGACGGCGCATGGGGTGTTCCCTGCACTGTCCCGGCAGGGTAGAAGAGATTTATCAGTCGATGCGACTCGGAGGTGCCGCTCGTCGCGGTAGTGGCCGTGGCCAAGGTCGTAGGGACGGTCTGCCGCGGAGGCGTACGCAGGGCAGCACCGAGAGCAGCAGCCGTGGCAGAGGTGGCGGGCGTGGCGCTTGTCGGGGGGACACCGCCGGCTCCAAAGTCACTGGGGTGCGTTGGTCTAATTCCGCGTGCGTCGTAACGTTCACGTCCGCTTTCGCCGGCCACCGCAGGACTCGATCGCACGTGTGGCCCAGCCGACTTCGCAAGAGGTGAAGTTCGTCCAGTTAGAACGGGGGTGGGCCGCACCTCAGGAGAGGCGGTCGCCGCCGGCGCTGACCACGCAACGTTGTGCCGCTGGTGGTGCGATGGCGGCGTCTGCATGGTGCCCGACGCTGCTGCTGGCCACGCAGCGCCCTGCACCTGCACTGGTGGCCCGTCCTCCACTTCCACACCCTTGCTTGCATACAGTTGGTGGCTGGAGGGGTACAGACCGGCGTCGCGGGACGGGTGCGCCGCTGGCGGGCTGCGGTGACTGCTGTTAGACCGTAGCCGCAGCAGCAGGGATCGCTCGTCCGTTGCGCTTGTCGGTCGCGTCGGCGTCGTCTGCAGCAGAGAAGGTGAGGACGGCGGGGTACGGTGCGTGGAGTTCGGTGCGGCAGCGGATCCTGCCACAGGGGGCTGCTCCGCCCGCAGCGGTGGCGAAGGTGATGTAGACGTCAACGACGACGACGCCAACGCAGGCGATCGCGCGCGGCGCATCTCTGGCGTTCGCATCCCTCCCTCCACCACTGCTGCTGTTGCTGCTGCCGGTGCTGCTGGTGGTGGTGGCGCAGAAGCAGAGGCGCGGCTGCGCGGCGTTGCGGGTTGCTGTGCTCGCAGAGCCGTCTGCATGTTCTGCAGCTCGGTGAGTTGTTGACGAGCCCACTCGCCGTTCTCGTTGCTGCTCCCGCCGTCACCGCTGCTAATAGGCGCGGTACCCGGAACAGAGGACGAAGCGTCTGGCCCAGCTTTCGCGGACAGACCGTCTGCGCTGTGTTGGCGATTACCTGTGTTGTTCCCTCCACCACCACCGCTGCTGCCTCGTGAGGCGGATCGCCGCCGTGCAGACCGCGGCCGCGCCACGGCCTTCTCCGCCGCCTCCATCGCGTGCACCGGAGCCGCCATCGAGTACGGTTTCGTCGAGGAGCGGTAGCTCTCCGGTGAGTGGGGCGAGGGCGACGGGGACGCTTCGGTCCGATGTGCGGCTGCGTTGAGACGCCGTGCGGAGGGCGGCGTACGCAGCTGTGCGAGGGAGCTGTACTTGCTGTGACTCGCCATCCCACCCGCAGTGGCGGCGGCGCCTGGGCTGGTGCGGTGAAGATCAACATCCGCAGCTCCCATGTTCGGCAGCGCCGGAGCACGCACCGGCGTCCGCATCTCCTGCGCCGCGCGGGTGACGGCGGCGGCGGAGCCAAACTGCACATCAGGTTGTGCAGCATGATAGTTCATCCACATCTGCGCCGCCGCGTCAGCAACGGGCAAAGGCGTTGGCGCGGGGTACCGGGTAGCTGCTCTGGTGTGATTTCCGTCTTCGTCGTCGTCGTCGTCCAGTTCCACCTCCACCACCGTGACGGGCTTCGAAGCAGTTGCCTGATGACTTGCACTGAGAGATGTCGCGTATGTTTGTGCGTGTGGTACGTGCCCCTGGTCATTCGGTTGCTGTGCTCGTTGTTGTTGTTGTTGTTGTTGTTGTTGTTGCGAGGGATTCCAGGACATCGGCTGCAGCCCGTCAGGCACTCTGTCGCGGGCACCCACCTTAACGATGGCTGCGCTGGTAGCGGCCGCCGTGCCTTGCAGTGCATTTTGTGTGTTTGCATCGGGCCAATAGGTTGTTGGTGAGAATTTGGGCAGCGCCTGTCTGACCCCTGCGTCAGTGTCGGGAAACGCGGTTGTTGCGACGCCGACGTTTAGTGCGCGGCGAGTGGTGGCTGACCCACTCCACATCATCGCCGGCGCTTCCGGTAGATTCTCGCTCTGACCCGCGATAGCAGAACTCGGTAGTGGTGATGTTTTCGATAAAAGAAGAGCCTGTTCTGCGTTGTCGAGCTCTGGCGCACGTGGAAGTGGTGAAAGCCCCAACAACGCGTCGGCAGAGGTGTCCGCAGCCGCTGCCGGGGCGGCAACAGCTGCTTTGTGCTGCTGATGCGAGACGTTCGTGATTGGTGCGTGACGTGCCGCACGGAGCGGCGCGGCATCCGTCTGCGATGGTGCTGTCGTTGTGGCCGCCTGCCGATACACTGGCGCGCTCAGCAAGGCTTCGAGCGAGTCCTCTCGCAGTCCTGGCGACTGCTGTGAGCTATTATTACTCTGTGTCGCTGTTGCTCCGGCTTCTGGTGCGCGATGGGGTGCACTGTGGCTCTGCAGCGATGACGGCGTCTGAGAGGCGGGCAGTTGAACCGCGTCGAGGTGCTCGTGCGTGAGTTCGTACACCCGCAGAATGAGATCTAGCTTCGCTTCCCGCTCTGCAACTGCTGCCTCACGTGCCTTCAACTTCTCCGCGGCTTCCACCGGCGCTTGCTTTGTCTCTGCAATGCGGTCGCCGCCTGAGATCTGGAGATTTGATGCGGCGGTCGCTGCAGCAGCCTGTGCACTCTGCTGGAGGTGTGAGATGCGGTCGAAAGCTTCGCTTGCGAGGCGACGGTAATACCACGCCTCCGTGCGCAGCCGCAATGCCTGAAGCTGTAGAAGTTGCACCGCAGTCGGGCAGCTGCGCCGGACAGGAGCTGTCGTCGCGACGTCTGACGTCGCGGCGGCACTGCACTCGCACAAGCGTCGCACAAGAAAGATCAGCTCTGAACTTGGGTGCGCAGCAGGTGTAGCAGGGGTCGCGGCGCCCTCTGTTGTTGGAACCGAGCGGTGGCCACCCGCACCCGACCACTGCGCGCGCAAATCCATGATGGTGGTCAGCAGCTGGCCGACACTAGCAAGATCCGCTGCTTGAAAGCGCGCCTGTTGCTCCGGCGTTTCCCACGCGAACTCTTGAGCGATTGAAACCTCCTTGTCAGCCTCATCGCGATCTTGTTGAATGCTGTCAGCCGCATCGCATTTGTGTTGCTTGCTAATCAGCGCAACAGAAGGCTCCACCACAAAGTGCACGCTGTAGCACGGTGTTTCCGACGTGACCGCCGCTTGCGGCAACAAGACGGCTTTGCTTGCCATTGCATAGAAGTGGCGAAAGACAGCAGTCCTGTCGTCCATACCGTTGCCTTCAACTACTCCATTACGACTTGTTGTGGCAGCAATGTCTTGATACGTTTGTTCGAGGACGCGTGGCATGGATGCGGCGCACGAAAAACACAGAATGTTAGCCGCTGTCAGCTGACCGTAAAAATGCAGCCCTGCGTTGTGGGTGAGCGCCAGAGCGGAGAGAAGTGACATGAGGAGATTCCACAGAAACTCCTCGGGCCACTCCAGCAGCGTCGCAGCAGAAGCAGCGGAGACGCTGTGTTGAAGGCTGGCCAAAGCTGCTGTTGCACGGCGCAGCTGCTGCGACAGAGAAAAGGACGATGCGGAAGATGTGGAGCCTTGAGACGGCCCAGTGCTGCCTCCATACGTTACTTGTGTGGCGCTGCTGTGAGCCGCCATCGCCATCATTGCGTAGGCTTCCCAAGAAGAGAAGTGGAGTGGCTCATTCTCCCCTGCCCTGCCGGCGCGAGAAAGCGACCACAGGAGATCGATGGAAACCGTTGTTTGCGGATCAGAATCCTCACTTCTATCGTCTTCTTTTGCATCTTCGCCACGTCTACTACGCATTGCCGACACACGGCGTAGCGGAAGTAAACTGTAGAGTGCGGTGAGAACGGCGGTCGGAGGCAGCGGCGAAGTCAACGGCCAGAATGACTCCAAGTCCGGTGGTACACAGCTTGCGCCGCTGACATTTCCTTCATCATCCATAGCGACACTCGTCTGAGCATTTCTTCTGTTCTTTCTTCCTTCATCATCACGATTGAGTCCTGGCGAATGTGGCACTGGGTCGACAGGCGAAGCGAATGCGCAAGGGGCAACGCTTCGAAGGTATTGAGTGTATTGTGTGCCAATGCTATTCAGCTTGGAAACGAGCGCTGCGTGCTCATCCTCTGCGACAGACAAGCCCTTCTCCGTCCGAAAAGTTTCACGCAGCACAAAATCTTCTAGTTGTTCGGACGCTTTTGTAACGTCAGACTTTGCAGCTACCGAAGTGTCTAGCGCACTGGGTACGCACAGAATGTGCAGGGTAGAGGGCATGGCACTATGTTTAAAGCACCTGACAATTTTCTCTTTTTGTCTGCCACGAGCAGACAAGCTTTGAACGCTTGGATGAGATAAAAAAAAGCACCTGCCTCTCGTTTTCAATTAGAAAATAAACTGCTAGAATATGTTCTACTCTATCTATGATAGCTGTTGTAAATAAAAAAAGACGGTACGATCTATATGATTCAAATACTGAATTAAAAAAATAAAATATAGATTTTAGGCAGACTAGCTAATAAAAACAGACATGCGCTAAAGGAACCTAGAACAGTGCTAGCGCAGTGTAAAAAAAAATTGGAGTCAAAAAGCAGAGTTAAATATCAGCTTCACAATCGTTGAATTAAACAAACTGTTTGTGGAAACAAGGCAATCCGTGCTGTGAGTGCGGCGCAATTGAGAACCCAAACAACACACTCCGATAGCAGAGTATTCGATGACGACACCTCAGCGGGAAGCCAGCCCAATATAGAAACAAGTTGCGCGCTTTGTGGGCGGAGCAAAGGCAGAAACGAAGTGTTGAGACAGTAAATGTTGTTTGAATACGAGAGAGAGAGAATCAATGGCAGTAATTAATGCGTGAAACTTGATTAGCTAGAATAGAAGCACATTATTGTTGCGAGCAACGCAAGAATTTGTCTCATGATGCTGTTCATAACTTCAAAACATTTAGAGCAAAATTGCACTGCTGACAAAAGAGATGCCTTGAGACTTCTGCACAAGCTTTCGATAAAAGCTCAGATACGTATTGGGATTGGTCTGCTTTTTGCTTCTGGCAAAAAGAAGCCTAACTTCTATTTCTTGAAGTCGAGCTTCGCCACGTCAGCAGCGCTCTTCAAAAGAAACTTCTGCAAAAGTGGCACAAGAAGGTTTGAAGAGAAGCAACAGCCTTCTCAAATTACCCACAATTCATTGTTGTTATAGCTTTGATTTTTTGTTGTTGTTTTAGCTAGGATAAAAGTAAAAGAAAAAATGAAAGAAGCTTCAAGCGCCGCAGTATGTTTTGCCAGTCAAAATGATGAGTTTAAAACTGCTGCAGTGTGCTGACACACATACGCTAGTCGCTGAGAAAGCAAAGACTTGCTAATCAGATTAGACCAGGCCGATCTTGTTGGCGGTGTCCAGGGCGTCGTGGGCCGCAGACAG